>PVJA010003615.1:0-93315 GCA_004027025.1 Myocastor coypus
AAAAAAAAAAAAAAAAAAGGAATTATATTAAATCCACAGATAATCATTGTGATATTAACTATTCCTAACTTGACTATAAAAATATTTTTCCTTTAACATATGTAGGTAAAAAAACAAATTTTTATATGAGTTTTGCATAGAATTTGTTAGATTTCTTGCTTGTATTTGAATATTTTTTTCTAGTACGTATGCAGTGCATAATGATCACATTCATCATGTGCACTTCATATACATACATAACACATCTCTCTTTTTTTTCTTGTTTCAGAACTTTTGTTTATTTATTTGTTTGTTTGTTTGTTTGTTTGTTTGTTTATTTATTTATTTATTTATTTTTATGGCCGGCTCAGCCTGCCCCGAGGGCAGGGCTGGTGCAACATATGGTGCCAGGGATCGAACCATGGTCCCTGCAGCCGCCCAAGCTTTCCTAAGCAGGTGCTTTAGACCACTGAGCCATCCTGCTGGTTGAATATTTTTTTCTGATATCCTCAGTGTTGTACAGTGCACTGAAATGTTTTTTGCTAATATGTCAATCTTATAGTCAATAACTTTTCTAAACATATTCATTGTGTTTAGTAATTTATGAGTGCTTTTGAGCTCCCATGCATGAAGAATTAATTCCAGTTCTGTTTGAAGGTCGGCAGAAGAGAAACCAAAATTGATATCAATGTAAATAAAGTCTCATTTGTTTGCTGAGGGCATTGCTTTGAGCTTTACATGCCTGCAAGCCACAGGAACAGGTGCGGTGCCTGCTATGGGGACATGTTGGACAGGGGCAAGTTCTTATCCTCTCTGTGTAGGGGAGTGGACTACGGTGGGATGGGAGAGAGGCCCCTACTTTCTGCCAGTAGAAGATGTGAGGGGACAGTTGTGGAGTTGGGCCAGCAGTGTCAGGCGAATCCCCATGCAGTGGGGATTCTTTTTGTGTCTGTACTCAAGCAGGAAAAGATTCTTCAAAGCTGTTGAAAAAATATCTATCCTCTGGTGCAGAGCTTTTAGAAGATATAGACCATAGGCATGGATGACTGAGAAGACACAATCTTCCATTTATTTATTTACTTATTGCTTATTTATTTGTTTGTTGCATTACTGGGGATTGAACCCAGCACCTTCATACTGAGGCACACCTTAGCACTTTCATTTTTTATTTTATTTTAATCTTTGTGGGCTGCTCAGCCCACCCTGGGGGCATGGCTGGCAAGGCATGTTGTGCTGGGAACTGAACTTCCGTCCCTGTACACTTGCCTAAGCAGGTGCTTTAGACCACTGAGCTATCTCACTGGCCAAATTATTTTTTTGGAAACAGGACTCAGTAAGTTGTCTAGGCTGGGCTTGAACTTGCAGTTCTGCCTAGGTGCTGGGGTTACAAGCGTGCCCCGCTAACCTTCCCCTTTTCAAGCCAAGACTGGAACATGGAGAATCAGGAGGGAAATCCCAGAGCAAGGATGTGAGTCATTGCTTCAAGGACCCGCAGGACACTGCGCCCACAGCACACTTGGGGTCTCCACTGGGCGGGTTGCACTGTGTCTTGCATCACCCTGAGCGCGTCACTCCACGGCTTATCTCCCTCCCCAATTCTCTGTCTTCTTATTGCTGCCCCTGTCTGCATGGGGAGGACATGGAGGCTGGGAGAGGTAGCAAAGTTCAGAGTTGCCTGCAGATAGAGGCAGAGCAGGGGCAGACGCTGGCACTTGGCTCAGGGGCTATGGTCTGTGTGACATCCCAGCCTGGGAGAGAGAGCACACAGGGCATATCCTGCACGGAAAGGCGGCTCTTCATGGATTGTCTGGGTCTTGTCTCCTTTCCATCTTTTTATTTGTTTATTTATTTATTTTTTTCTGGGACCAGGGTTTTGAACTCACAACCTTGCACTTGCCAGGTCCTTTCCATCTTTTTATCCTTATGAAAAGTCCCTTTAAGTTGTATCTTCACTGTTGCCACGGAAAGGTGTGATGTTAACATCAGGGCGGGGCAGAATTCCTGGGCTCTGCAGTGTCAGCCTGGTGTGGGGCTCTGCACCCTTGAGAGTATCTGCTGTGATGCTGTGTTGTAGAGATAAATCCAGCTCCTGCTTAGTCCTGTGTCAGGGGCACTAGTAAGGAAAGTGTGAAATTAAATAGCATACTCCTGAATACTCAGTGGTCACAGAAGAAACCCAGGAAGAAATGAAACAATGCCTAGATTAAAACAATAAAGCCGGTAGTACAACATACCAGGACCTGTGGGACACCACGATTTATTGCTATGAATGCTCAAATTAGAAAAATATAGTGAGCTCAAACAAATAACCTAATGGTGCACCAGAAGAGACCAGGAGAGCGAGAATGGTCCAAACCCAAACCCAATAGGAGGAAAGTCATACATCTCAGTGGAAGAAATTAAAAATGAAAAAAATTACAAAGAATCAGTGAATTGAAGACCAGATTCTTTTTTTTTTTTTTTTTTTTTTTTTTTTTTCAGCACTGGGGATTGAACTCAGGACCTTGTGCTTGCCAGGCAGGCACTTACGCTGCTGAGCTATATCTCCAGCCCGAAGACCAGATTCTTTGAAAGAATAAACAAAATAGATAAACCCTTAGCCAAAATTATCAAAAAACTGCTTAGGCAGACCCAGGGATGGAGTTTCGATCCCAGGCTGATTTGCTATGTGGGTCCCGTTCCCCGGGCATGCTGAGCTGGCAGTTGAGACTGAGCACGGTGAAGCTCATCTGTAACCCCAGATCTTGGGAGGCTGAAAACAGGAGGATCACTACAAGTCTGAGCTGTGTAGTGAGACCCTGTAGATCCTGTACTAAATACATGAAAAACAAAAAAGAAAAGAAAAGAAAAAACAAAATTACTGAAAGAAGGAAAGAAAGGACCCATGCCAATAAAGTTAGAAATGAAAAAGATAAATCCACAACAGACACTGCCATAATCTAGAAGAGTAATAGTTACTACTATGAAATATTGTATTCCCACAAATGGCATAAATGAAGAAATGGACAGATTCCCAGGCACATATGACATCAAAATTGAACCAAGAAGATATAACAAATCTGAACAATCCAATAAGACAATGAAACTGAGGCATGAGTAAAACAATCCACCAAGAAAAGCCTAAGACCTGACGAATTTACCATTGAATTCTATGTGACCTTCAGGAAGAATATAATGCCAATATTCCTCACATCTTTTCATGAAAATGAAAAGGAAAGGAATATTTCCAAATTCATTACTCTGATTACAAAATTAGACAAAGACCCAACTAAAAAAGAAAACTACAGGCCATGCCTTTAGTGAACATGAGTGTGAAAAGTACTCCATGAGATACTGGCAAAGAGAGTGCAACAAATCATCGAAAAGGTCACACATCAGGACCAGGAAGGCATCATCCCAGGGACGCACAGATGGCTGAAAATCAGTGAGTGCAGCACACCACATAAATAGAAGTAGAAAAAGTCACACAATCATATCAATAGATGTGGAAAAAGCTTTTGACAAAGTCCAACGTGCATTCAGACAAAAACTTTGAAAAAGGATAGCACGGATGGATCTTATTTCAATGTGATAAAAGCCATTTATGATAAACCAACAGCCAACATCTTATTAAATGGGGAAAACCTGAAAACTTTCCTTCTAAAATCAGGAAAAAGATGAGGATGCTCACTACCGCTATTCTATATAGTACTCAATGTTTTGACTGGATCTGGCAAAAGAAAGAAATAAAAGGGCTACTTAGAGGTAAGTCAGTCAAATTATCATTATTTATACATGGAGTGATCATTTATTCAGAAGTCTCAGAAATTCCACTCCTAACAACATATAATAAGGAAATCTGATGATATAGCAGGATATAAAATCAACAAAAAATTAATAGCATTCAGGTACACCTAATGAACTCACCAAAAAAGAAACGAGGGAAACAACATCTTTCACAATAATATCAAGGAAAACTATATACTGAAGAATTAACCTAACCAAGGAAGTAAAAGATATGTACCATGAAAGCTGTGATATTCTCAAAAAGGAGATAGAGAGGACATCACAAATTAAAAAGACATCCCCTGCCCCTAAATAGGAAAAACAACATTGCCATAATGTGTGTGCTCTCCAAACTGATATACAGATGTAAAGCAATCTCAATCAAAATGCCAACAGCATTCCTCACAGAACTGATGAAAATATTCTTAAAGTTCATATGGAACCAGAAGAGACACAATAGAAAACAATCTTAGGCAACAAGAGCAAAGCAGAAGGCATCAGAATTGTGGATTTCAAGCTATGTTGCACAATTACAGCAACAGGAAAGGCATATTCTTGGAAAAACAAACAAATACCAGACATGTGGATCAGTGGAATAGAACCGAAGGCACAGAAATAACCATAGACACATTTATCCACCTGATTTTACTCTTTCTTTCTTTCTTTCTTTCTTTCTTTCTTTCTTTCTTTCTTTCTTTCTTTCTTTCTTTCTTTCTCTCTCTCTCTCTGTCTCTCTCTCTGTCTCTCTCTCTCTCTCTCTCTCTCTCTCTCTCTCTCTCTTTCTTTCTTTTCTTTCTTTCTCTTTTTTTATTAAAGGGGCCAAAACATATGCTGGAGGAAAGAGATTCTTCTTAGCAAACGGTGCTGAGGAAACTGGCTGTCCACATGCAAAAGATTGAGTCTAGATTCATATCTTTCAGTGTATGAAGCTAAAACCAAAATGGTCCAAATATCTAAACATTAAAACAGGAACCCATAATCCCCTGGAAGATAAAACAGGCAAAAGTTTCAAAGTCATAGGTATAGGCAAGAACCTCACTTCCATAAGAAATAGTATTTGTAGGATCATGCCAGCTTAAAAAACTTCTGGACAGCAAAGAGAACAACAGTGCAGAGACAACCTACAGATTAGAAAGCATTTTTATTCGTTACACTTCGATGGAGAACTAATATCTAGAATACACAAAGAACTCAAAAATCAGACCCCCATAATAAAAGACCCACTCATAAAGTGGGCAACCAAATGAATAGATATTTCTCAGGAGAAACATAAGTGGCCAACATATAGATGAAAAAATGTTCAACATCATTGACTGTTAGAGAAATACAAATTAAGAAAACACTGAGGCTCTACTTGACCCCGGAAAGAATGCCTATCATCAGTAAGCCAAAAACAAATGGTGGCTGGCGAGGCCAGGCAGACAAAGGGACTTTCTACATTGTTGGTGGGAAGATAAAGTAATACAACCACTGTGGAAATCAATATGGAGACTCCTCTAAAAAATGAAACTAGAAATTCTATATGACCTAGCTATTCCCCTTCTAGGTATCTTCCCAAAAGAGTTAAATGTATTGTATTATAGTGTTCCATGTATACCGATGTTTATAGCAATACAGCTCATACTATCTAGATCTTGAAAGCAACCTACATGGCCATCAGCAGATAAGTGCATAAAGAAAATATTATACTTGTACTCCATGGAATATTACTTTGTCATAAAGAAGGATAAATAATTCACTTTTGGGAAAATGGATTCACCTTGAGACCATAATGTTAAGTGAAATAAACCAACTTAGACATCAAATGGTTCCTTTTATATAAGAAAACTGAAGTAAAAAAATAAATCAAAAAGAAAAATAAAAGATGGAAAACGGAAAGCAGAGAGATAGGTTTTTTTTTTTCTTTTTTCCCAAATAGGAAGGTGACCAAGAGATATTGGGGGGAGAAAGGGAAGGGGACGTAAAAAATATGTGTCTTGTACATACATAACACGTCTTAGTTGTCATATGCATGGGTGTGCTTATGATTCCTACTTCATAGCCAAGGTGGCTGAGGTGCAGGCAGACTATGTTCTTGTCCCAGGTTCTGGGTGTTCAACCTGGGTGTGGCATCTACAGCTGGCCCACCTAACTCTGAGCCGAGGCCTATGCTGTCCAAGAGGCTCCATGCTGCCGCCACACCTTCTCCTTTGGCGTAATGGGGTCATCCAGCTGCTTCTTGGTTATCTCCAGTGACCAGGAGCCTCACACAATGTCATTCTTGCCTGTCATGCTCCACCCCTATTGTGCCCGGCCAACCCACGGCCCGAGGTTCTAAGTCCTGGGATGTCTTTAGTGGCAGAGCTTCTCTGCACCTGCTGCTGTCCACCCTCCCCTTGCTGCTGCCCAGCCATGCTTGTCTAGCTGGGAGACCCACCCTGAAGTCTGTGGCACTCAATCAATTCCAAAACATCACCAGCTGTAAGGTGTGCCTTTGCCTGACTTCTGCCAGAGAAAGAAAACCACTGCTTCTTATGCTCTGACATAATGTTTCCTTTTGAAGAGGCTGACATAATGCTTATCTGGAAATTCATTTGGAATTTTTATTTTATTGTCATTGAAAGAACTCTTGAGTCAGAGATTTTAGCATGTATCACTCTTATGCATAAAAACCAAAACATAAGAGAAAGGTGTGTGTTAGGTGCGGCCTAGCGCCTTTCCATTTTCAGGGCCTATTTGGAACAACTTTCCACGGTGTTCATTATGCCTCCCGTGCTCCACACAAATGCTGCAGCATCTTAATTTTTTAAATTTTTGGTTGATTTTTTTTGGGGGGGTACTGGAAATCAAACTCACAACCCTGCACTTGCCAGGCAGGTGCTGTGCTGCTGAGTTACCCTCCCAGCCCTGCAGTGGCAGCATTTTTAAAAGAACATGCTGCTATTACTGCTGGAACTTTCTTCCAAACCTCTGATGACCTTGTGCATGTTTCCACAGTGCTGTTTTCCTCTCTGGTGTGTTATGGCAGAGATCTTGCATGTACTGGTAACAGATGACAGCTTTGTCTGTGTGAGAATCTTCCTTAGGGGGACAACAATAAAATCAGGACAAAAATTTGTAATGAAATAGTATAGCTATCATTACATAAGTCCTTGGGGAGAACTTGTGTGAGCTTTCCAGTGATGGCATCTATTTAGAAATGAGCACATTTGGACTCGGGAGGAAGGAGGACCCTGCCCGAATGGCTCAATGTCCTGAAATCAGAGCTGAGTGTTTTCCTGTGTGGCACTGGCTTCTATTGAATGTGGGTCACTTTTGCACCATCATAAAATAGAAAAGTCTTAAATGGTAAATGGAGCCATCAGGAGTTAGGGCTCCTCTATTCTGGTGGACACTGACACCCCACAACATCCCCATATCCCAGAGCCAGGGGATTCTCTGTTTGGGAAGCTCCAGGAGAGCCTGACAGCCACAGGGCCCCGGGGCTGATGACGGCTCTGCCGCCAGGCCCTGCCATCCCCCCAGGAGTGGGCCTCAGCAAGCGAGTTTGCTCTCCTCTTCTCCACAGCCTCCAAGGGGTCTCCTGGTCCCTGCACTTCCTGGCCCCTTTTGCTTCCAGAAGGTTCTGGGGTTGGCCTCTCATTGTACCTGACCTTCTATGCCCTCTCAGGGCTGTCTTCCCCAGAAGCTGGGCAAATCTCACATCTCTAGTGTTTCAGAGGTGCCCCCCCACCCTTTGTGTATACCCTAAGTCTAGGAAGGGCAGGGAAGAGAGAGTCAGATAGGGTGGGTGCCAGGTTTGTGTCCTTTCTGATCCATGCCACGCAACAGTGCCACCATGGTTCCAGCTGTGCCCCTCGACTCACTGCTGGATCTGTGGCTGGGACAGCAGACCCACCACCTCGCTCTGTTCATCCAGCCCCACCTGAGCCCACTGAGCTCCAGGCTTCTGCAGAGCGCTCAGGGCCCTGGTGGCATGGACTGTCCCCTACTCATTGCTCCTTGACCTGCCTACCCAGTCACTTTTTCCTGCAGTGAGTGTTTTCTGTGGCCCAATAGTGGCTGCCACTCAGTGGGACTGAGGGAGACACTGTCAAGAGGGGTTAAGAATGACTTTCCTAGCAGGGATGTGCACAAGAAAATTCTTTTGGCTTGAACTGCTGCCATGACAGGATGTGATATTGGGAGCCCTGGGCAGCCGTCTTGTGACCAGGAGGGGAGACACCCTAGAATGCAGAATGGCAGTGGGAAATCAGAACTACTTGTGTCCTCAGCAGGGCCAGAGGAACCCTGAACGAGCCCAGGGTTCTTACCTGCAGCTCCAGGTGCAGCTAGCACTCACGTGTTAGACAGCACTTCCTAGTTGATGGTGACAAATGGGAGTCAGTGTCATGAGTTATGACTTCCCCAGGCCTCTGGCAGGAGCAGGAGGAGGGGCTGCGTGGCTGAATCTTCCAGCCTGGCAGCCCCTGACTCTGGTAGAGCCCCTGTCCATGTACCTGGGGAGGCCGGGTGCTGGCCTGGAGCACATGGGAAGTGAGGAGCCAAGTGTCCCCCCCCACCCAGACACTGGCACCTGTCTTCGTTGTGCCTGCCCTGGCAGCCTCCTGGCGACCTTGCCTCCCTGCACACCAGGTCGTGCTGACTCCATGTTTCTGCAGTTGCCATCTTCTCTGCTTCAGTACCAGTCTGCTTGTCTCTTTCTGGCAGAGTCCTGGGACGCCCTGTAAAACCCGCCTGGAGACTAGATATTGCCTCTGCTGGGAAGCTACTCCTGGCCTCCAAGTCTCTGCCCCTGCCTGTGGCGCTGGAAAAGGATCATGGGAATGAGCAAACATCTCTCGTCTCCTTGGCTGCCAGGCAGGAGAGGCCTCAGGGAGTTGTCACCTGCACGCAGGGCGCAGCCCGGGGCGCTGCTGGTACAGGGCGGGTATGCAGCTGTGGGCAGGTGGAGGCCTGCTGGCCCCTGCTGCTGGCTTCCTGTGATCCCCCCCCCCAACTCCTGCCTCCCGCCTTCCCAGACTTCTGCCAGCTGAGTTAGCTGGCTTCATGTGCCCCCCACACAGATGTGCTGGGGGCTGGGGGACGCTAGGGGGTGAGGTGGGGTGTCCCTGGCACCCTGTGGAAGTTAATTAGCCTGCCTTCCGCCAATCTCTTTGAAGATAAAAAAGGAAACAGAGAACTCCTGCTTGCTGCTCCTCAGGTGGAGTGTCACCCAGGACTAGACTTCTGCTCTGCTGAGGCTGGGTGCACACCGCTCCGCTCCGTATGTGTGTCTAGGATGTGCGACTTCTGGGAGCCAGGAGGGTCACCTGCTGTGCTGTGCAGGCCGAGGAGCCTTTCTGCACTCTCTTGCTCCCCCAGGCCCCTCACTGCAGGCATGAGCTGGGTCAGGACCTCAGCTTGCAGAGTCCTGGCTGGAGCCCTGGGTTGGGTCTTCGGGGGTCGACAGGATATGCTTCGGCTGTGGCAGGTGCTATGTGCAGCCTCCTCCCTCCCTGGACTGAGCAGGTGAGCCAGGCCTGCTGTCTGTGCCAGTCCCCAGCTGCTCCCCAGGGACCACCCAGCCAGCCCAGTGGCCACAGGGCAAACTCCTGCTCCGAACCACAGGAGTAGCTGTGAGCCGCGGATGCTGGGATGCCAGCCTCCACCCCCACCCCTCACCCCTGCTGGAGAGTCCTTGGTGTGCCAGCCAGTCTCAGGGAGTGAGGCTTCCCACTTCCCAACACAGCTGGGCTGGAGGAGGGAGGGATGGCCGACAGAGTGCAGGTAAGGCTTGGCAGAGGGAGCCACAGGAGCATTTGTAGGGCTCCCACAGCTAAGCATGGGCCAGCTCAGTGGGGGAGCTATTTCCTTCTTGAGGACCCCACCCATGCTCCCACCCTGGCACTTCTGCCAGGCAGCAGGTGGCCCAAAATAGCTAGTTTACAGCTCCAGGTGGACAAGCCTGGGGGCCTCCCTGGGCAGCACATGAAAGACCAGAGTTCCTCCCGTTGTTGCTCCACTCCCAGCTCCACCCTGCTGGGACCAGGCTCCCAACCTGGGGCATCCTTGGAAGCTGGAGCACGTCTCTTTCCTCCCATCCTCAGAACACACACCCTCGTGCCAGCCAGGAAGAGGTATGCCGAGGGCCCTGTGGATACCAGGACCAGCACTGCAGGGTTGGGGGGCTCTCACTTCCCTAAGCAATCAAGATTGCTTCTGAGATTAAATGCCATCAAGACAGAAGAGCTGTGGCCCTAGCCTTGGGGTCCTGGGGACCAACTCTGTGCGAGGCACCTGGGATACCACCCTGACCAGCAGACAGGGTGCCACATGCTCTCTGCCCCACAGATAGGGACTGTCAGCTATTCGCTGCCAGCAGAGTCTGGTGGCACATGTCTGGGTCCTACTAAGTGCTCGCTCACGTATACTCAGGGGGTTTTACTTGTGTAAGGTTCTCCACCAGGGATGATGTTTCCTTAGTTTCAGCATGGGCAGCTGAGCCGAAGCCTGCTTTAGCCTGAGGGCCCAACGTGCAGCCAGAACATCTCATCTTTTTTAAAAAGTGTTTTTTTTTTTTTTTTTTTTGAAGAATACAAAATACTGACAGAAAAAACAGCATTAGAGATGATATAAGATCTTACTAAAGTAGGTAATAGGAATTCAACAATGTTTGCTATCAGCATTACGGGATGCTACAAATTAGTTGTTTAGATTATCAGATATAAATGTGTTAAATTTATTTAAAGAAAAATAAAACAAAAATAAGTTACAAGAAATTCAAGGACCGGCAAGATAGCTTAGTGGACTAAGTGCCTGCTTTGGCAAGCTCAGGAATAGGGCTCCATTCCTGGTCCCACACTGCACACTGGCCCCGCCCTTGGGGTACGCAGTACTCTCCACTGGATCAGGCGTGGTGGTGCAGGCCTGCAATCCCAGTGCTGGGGAGGCTGAAAACATGGGGATCACCATGAGTTCTGTGGAGAGACCCTGTACCAAATACAGAAATGGTGAGAAAAAAAGAAAAAGAAAAAGAAAAGAAATTCAAAAGAGGAAGAAAAAAATCAGAGTAAAAAAAAAGAAATTTAAAGCATTAACTGCTCCTTTCAAAAGACCAGCAGAAATCAACAATACAATTATCCAAACTATTCTGCATATATACCTAACATATCTTTCCCTTTTTAATGTCCTTTTCCTCATCCCTGTTTTTATTGAACAATTTCTTTCCCTTTTACAGTACCCATTGTATCTTTTAGATTTTTATTACTTTTATACTAGTGAGACTGCATTTCAGACCTGGAGTGTGAACCAGGCTGTGGTTCCTGAGCCGGTGATCGGGGACCCTGCCACCCTCCACGCTGCCCCTCGGGAGTGGGTGCTGGTCAAGCTCCAGACCAACAGACACACCTAGGGCAGGAGGGCTGGCATGGCCTGGCAGCCTGGGTCCTGCCCAGGCCTGGGCTTCTGAGAAGGCGGCTGCACAGGGTCTGGCCCGAAGGTCTTCTCTTCTTCTCCCTTTTTCTTTTCTTTGTGATGCATACTTTTCGGTGTGTGTATGTGGTTCTGTTAGCAAGGAGAAGCCACCCTTACCTTGCCTTGGCCCGTGTTCAGCCTCCAAGGATCCATGAGTCTTCTTGTCTAGTCTGAGCCCTTCTTTTTGGGATTCACCGCAGATTGTGCCCTCCAGAGTGTGGCCCCCAGACATTACCACCTTACCACTGGGTAAAAACAGCATAGTCTTTACCCAGTCCAGAAAGCCAGTGTTTTGGCGCACCCCAAGCATGAGGGTAGGTTATTAGGTAACGCACAGGGGGAGTTTCTGTCTTGTCTATTTGCATGCCCCAATGGTTCCAACAAGGGCTCAGGAGTGTTTGCTGAGTGACTGAGGGTTGTGTCCTGAGAGTATGTGGAGCAGAGAGACTGGGAGGCCCAGGGTCCTGTGTTTAAGAGTCATGCTGAGCGGTGTGTCAGGGTGCTCGAGGTGGGGCTAGGAGGGCCCTCGGTGGAGAAGTGGAGGCTGAGTCAGGACGTTTGGGACAGCCTCTCTTTCTGTATCACTCAGAGAAATCCGAGAGGACACTGTTAGCAGGGCAGAGGGAGGGAGGCAGCTGAGGGATGCCAGAGCCTGGACTCTAGCACCTGGGATGTAGTCTTAGCTGAGGCCTAGGGCCCGCAAAGCCGTGGTCAGCTTGCACTCTGGGGAACTGACCCTGTGCCCGCGCACTGCAGCGTGCCATAGGGGTGGTTGTAGTTGCAGAGGTCACATGCTGGGGACTGACAGAGCTCGATGCTCTATGGTCATCTGGGACTTGTTCTTGCGTAGTGACACGGTGTGTCTTGCTCAGAACCCAACCCGGGCTGCAGCTGTGCCATCTGCCCAGTACCCTGGGCAGCTCCTACCTACTCATGAAAAGCCTGAGTCCCCCCGGTGTGGCCACAGCCCTGACTGGAGCCTCTGCTCATACAGCTCTCCTGCCTGGGACATTTTTACCTGTTTAGCTACTCAGCTTGCCTTTGCTTTCAGGCCCTTGCTGAGATGCCAAGTTCCCTGAGAGCCTGTCCCTGACCACCTTTGCGGGAGGCACACCCCACTCTCCTCACTGTCCCCCTAGACCTTGAGGTCATGTGTACCCCTGCATACTTGAGACGGGCTGTAAGTGGAAAATGGACACCTACTTCAAAGATACCGCAGGAAACAATGGGACAATGACTGCAGTTTTTACCTGGATAACATTTTGTATGACAGTGTTTGGACCTATTGGGCAAAATACTGTAACCTACTGTTTATTTATTTATTTATTTTTCTTGTTTCAGAACCTTTGTTTATTCACTCATTTTTATGGCCGGCTCAGCCCGCCTTGAGGGCAGGGCTGGCGCAGCATGTGGTGCCGGGGATTGAACCGCGGTCTGTGAAGCCGCCCAAGCTTTCCCAAGCAGGCGCTTTAGACCACTGAGCCATCCCGCTGGGCCCTGTAACCTACTGTTAATATCAACTTTTCCCGTCCCATTTTGCTTCTGTCAAAGCAAACAAGAAACTTTAGCTAGCTAACAAGACATTGTAACTACAAGAAACTTTAGAGGTTGGGGTGCAGCTTGTTGTTGGGGCACTTGCCTACTATTCATGAGGCCCTGGGTTCTGTCTCCAGCACCAATAGCCACAACAGAATGAGAAGCCAGCTTTAGGGGAATTGGCACCATCACCCTCTGATGGTCTTAGTCACTTTTCTCTCGTTGGTGAGACAAAATACCTAGCACCTAAAATTAAAGGAAGAAAGGTTTGATGTAGCTCAGTTTTGGTCCATAGATAGCTAGCTCCAAGGTAGGGAAGGTGGCATATAGCAGAGGGATGTGGCAGAGGAGAGATAGCACTAGGCAGAGGGCACAGGCAGCAGGCAGCAGGCAGCAGGCAGCAAGTGATGACACTCTCGGTGCCCTGTTCCCTACCCAGGCTGCCCTCCCTTAGCGTGGTACGTCTCACTTGCTAAATTGTCCAGGTTGATGTCAACTTTGGGACCCTCCTGCCTCAGCCTCCTAATTAGCTGGGGTTACAGGTGTCCAGCATCAGTAGAAATGTCGCTCTTCTGCCCTTAATGTGGAGCATGAGGTGGATGAAGGAGGAGTCTTGACTGTGGTGGAGTGACTGGTGAGCAACAGGAGGAGCAAGGCTAGGATTTGGGTGCAAAGATTGCCTTAGTTTTCCAGTCTTAGAGGCTGGGACCTCTAACACTGACCCCGGGGGATGGTCAGTTGGACAAGACAGAGGGGTCTGAGGGGCCTGCAGGGCAGTGAAGTGAGTGACAGGGAGGGAGCAGCAGAGAGCGGCTGCAGGACTCCGGGGGCAGAGAAAGATGGCTCCTAGTGGAAGGGACACCCCTCCCAGCAGCTGTTAGCCTTGTCTGCCTGGGCTCTGTAGCCACCTCTCTGGGTCCATTCATCCCAGACGCTGTGTGCCCCTGTGGATGGATGGGATGAGTTGGGAGCATTGGCCAGCCGGGCTCCCCTGCACACCTCTTGGTGTGAGGTGCCCACCTCCGGAGCAGCGCAGGCAGGATTAGCGCTGTCCTCCTTCAAGCTGAATTCGTCTTTGTGACCCTGTGCCCTTGGGGACTGAGTGCACTGTCCCTGAGTGCCTGGGGCATCCTGGAGGGTAAGGACAGTGACAGGCTCTGGACCCATCTCTGCCCTCTTGCAGGGCAACGAAGTGGGGACAGAGGATGGGGTGTCCCGAGGCTGGCCTGTGACTCTGAGCAGGGATGCCTCAGCTTTCCTCCTCCTAGTGACCAGGCTCTGGGAAGTGGGTGTGAATTTCAGCTCCTGCAGGTGGCCGCAGGCCTGCCCAGGGCCAGCTCACTGGGTGTGTCCCCTTCTTTCCTAGGGGAAGCTGGTTTTGAGCATGAGCTTCCAGGTGGAGGGCAGGGGGAGTAGGCCTAGCCCACCTTGGGGCCTGGTAGAGGGGTTGGTTCTGAAAGTATCTCTCCATGCACACCCCATAACACAGCGGGGCTGGGACAGCCAGCTAGGAGCTATCTCACACCTGCATGTAATTACCAAGGGATCCGCCTCCTGGGAATTGTTTTTATCTTAATCTTTCATATGGTTCCAAATAAATGAAGAGGGAGCCCTGGAAGGCCTGAGAAGTGAGCAGGCAGGGGTGGCTGGAGCTCCAAGAAGTTGTCACCTCACTGCCACCCAGTCAGGGGCCCTGCCTTGCGGGAGGTCCACGTGGCTCTCCTGGGTAAGATGGGGACTAGGTTGTGTGTACAGTGATGTGTGGACAGCATGGCTATCAAGACTGAATGTGACTGAGACGGGGAACGTCTGAGTCTGTGTGTGTGTGTTGTGTGTGTGCGTGTGCGTGTGTGTGGCTTGGTTGCTGGGGGGTGGCTGATGGTGTCCTCATGCACATGGCTGCATGTGCCTGTGTGGGGAGGTCCTGGCCTGTTGTGCTGATGTGTAGGTGCAGTTCCAGGGGCAGGAGGTGAAGTGGAACTGTAGGCCTGCGTCTGCATGCTGTAGGGACTCAGGACTGTGACAGGAGGCGACAGCTGTGCATGTGTAATGGTGTGTGTGTGAGATCCTGGGTGTGTGCACTGGTGCTGTGGGTCCTGTGCACTGCCCAGTGGGGTGGTCAGGTGGCTGCTAGTGTGGATTGTCTGGTCAGTGTTGTACCTATGACTGCCCACCGAGGTTGCTATAATATTGTACTCGGATTCCTGGTGTTTGCCCATTGCTGCGGTATAAAGAATCCCCAAGTTGATTCTAGGCCTCCCGTGCTGTGTTCCAGGACCTCATGGAGGAAGCAGCAGTGACAGAAGAGCAAGAACTCTGGATGTCGGGAACTCTGAGACCTCATGCATTCTGCCTTGTGGGCCTCTGCAAGCTTGGGCTGTTTGGGTGCAGGGACCACCAGGTATTGGGATGTCCAAGAGAGTGTGTGGGGGTGCACATGTGTGTGAGCAGTCCCACAGAGCCAGTCTCACCCTTGTCCTTGCCCTGGCTCTCTGCTACCTGTCCTTATCAATGTGAGTACGGTCCTTCATAAGCCCTGTTCTGTGCCAGGCCCTGAGTTGGCACTGAGGACTCAGACATATCTGCCTGGCTAGAGGAAGTGTGGAGCGGGGCTTAACTTTGTGTGTATACACACAAAGGCTCAGCCTGGAATCTGGGGTTGGAGGCCTGAGGACCACTGCTGAAAGGGGCCTTCCAGAGCCTTCTGAGCCTCAGTTTCTCCTATGGGACTAAGACAGGTATCTGGTGATCCCAGTCTTGCAGGGTGGAGCTGCTGCGTCTGCTCTGCCCTCCTGAGCCTAGGTGCCGGGCGTGGGGACGGCTGGGACCCCAGGGTGAGACACTGTGGCCAGCAGGAGGTGAGTGGCCCAGACTCTCGGACTGGACATCTTTAAGGCTCAACACGGCAGCACATTTCAGGTGGGCAAAGCTGAGCTACGATGTTTGCGAAGGGGAAGGGCACATCGGATGGCTGTGATGCTTGGGGAGGGCTAGGCATGCGAAGGGCACCTGTGGTGTAAGGACCTTTCCATCTTACAGTGGGTTCTTCAGGTTCTCACTTCCTGGAAGGCCAAGGAACCTCTGGAGATTCCAAGTCTCCCTCTCTTCCCCAAGGGACATCTGTGCTGTGCAGTTGGAAGCACAAATTTTTGCAGCATTCTAGGACATTGGTCTGAACAGTTGCAAGTGTAAGGACCTCAAATGCTGTAGACATTTCAAGGCAACTGGTGGATTGGGACAGACACTAGGAAAACTGCAAAATGAGGGGTGTCAGGAGAAGACCTGCAGGAACCCATGGAACCCATGTGATACAGAGAGGGCTGAAGTGACCATTGCTGGTTCAGGGAATGACTCTTGCCACACCCCAGCCAGTGGGGAGGGGTGTGGACCTTGAGAATGACCGACAGGGTTCTTGTAAAGTACGGTTGCCAAGGCAGCTCCTTTTGTGCTTGCGTTTGTCCCTGCAGTGTTGGCAGTACCTGCTGCTTTCCTTGTACCAGTTCACGAGGGCGCTGGAAGCAGCTGGCTTTTCCCTGGGGGTGGGGACAGCGGCACCCTTGTTTCTTCAGCACCAGCTCAATCCTCAATCCTCCGTCCTAATCTAGGTCACGTGGCCATCCCTCAGGATGTCCTGCTGGTCCACTTCTAGGATGACACTAGGAAGGCTGGACCTGGGAGCAGGGAGGGACTGGGTGTTTGAGATACCTCTGGTAGACATGTGCTGGAAAGAGGTGGGGAGCCAGCCCCGGAGCGCACCTCACTCCTGACACTGAGCAAAGCCTCCTGGGCTATGTAGCAGCCCTGTGTGCCACAGGACGAGCGCGAAAACCGCTCTGGGTCACCGGCCAGGCACCTGGTGGTAGGGGCACTGTCTTGGGTCACCACCTCCTTTACGGCAGGGCAATAATTGCCTCATTCAATGGCTACCTCCTCTGGATGTACGGTCACCTTTGGTCTTCACTACTTCTTCCCATGCCATCATTTGTGTCCCCCAGATGTATCATCTAGTCTCTGTCCCTAGTGTTTCCTGTGACAACTTCACCCATACCCAGGAAGACTCAGGCACAGCAGGTGTTCATGGGATGCTGTCGCTTTTCCATGTTGGCATGTCACTGCAGGAGTCCCTGATGGAACAGAGGAATGGTGTTTAAGACCCTACCTGGGTGACTGCAGCATGTAGAGTGGACTCAGCATCCTCCAGGCTGTGGCCCGCTCTAACCTGGTGACTCTGTGGTGCTGCTACCACATGCACGGGCCTGGGCTTAAGGGTTACTGGTCCTCAAGGAAGAACTGCTTCCACCAGAGACACAAAAATAGTTCCCTTCATCTTTAGGTCAAAACTGCCCTTGAGTTCCTTGTACACCCAGCCCCATAGATGGGGGAAGAGGGAACTTGGGTTCCGTCGGCACACCTCACTTGGCCTGTGCCCTGGGGTTACCAGAAAGTCATGGCTCCCTGGAGTAGGCAGGTGAAGCAGTGACTTCCAGGAAGCAGCCACCAAGCTGAGAACCAAACAGACTGGAGCAGAAGGGGATGGAACCGAAGAGGAAGCCAGAAGCTGTGGACAGCAAAGTCCATGTGATTAATCCGGAAATCGGCAGCAGAACAGCTCTGCTGCATGGCCACTCCCCGACTGCGTCACTCACAACTGTTCAGGCTCCTGGCTGTGCCAACACAGCATGCAATGAATAGAGACCGCGCTTCGCTTTTTGAGGTTCAAGGCTGTCCCTAGCCTAGCGATACGCAGGCCAGTTCTCTCTTCAGTGCTTGGCAGAGCAACAAGCTCTGTCAACTTGTGGTAACCAGGGATGTGACCAGCATGTGGATGGAGACAGGGCCACCACACTGTGACACTTTCAATTTGTAAGGGGCCTGTCAGCTCATGAGCCTGTCGTCATCCAAGGGTCATTTATATATTGGCCCATCATTTCTAGGAGCAATTGGCTAACAGTGGTGAGCCTGTATCTCAGCATTATGCTGCAGATGCCAGAGAGAGGGCAGGTGACTTGGCTGGGAAGATTGACCTGGGGTCTCCTCCCTGGGGACAGAGAGCATGCCCTTGGCTGGTTAGGTGTGAGCACAGCGGTGGCATTGTGTCTCTATTTAGAAGTGACATGTGATTGGGACAGGTGTGGTAGTGTTTTCCAGTGAGAGCTGGGCTTGGGCTGACATGGCAGGGTCAGCTGCGGTGGCCCAGGTAGGTATGGTAGCCTCTAGGCGCCTCTGCATGGGCTCCCACATCATAAGGGGCACACCCCACCGCATCACAGACCTTTCTGCTTCTGCTGTATGGGATGAGTATCAGTCGGAGTGCAGTGAACAACCTCCAGTTATGGCCTGACTGCTTGTGATCCCCATAGAAGTCCCGTGCGGAAAGTGTAACCTCTGAGGCTATGGGGTCTCTGGGGAGTTGCTGGGTCTCTGGTGCAGGAAGGTTAGTGTGACACCAGTGGCCCAGTAACAGAGGCCACAGAACTCCTGCTCCTTCCACTCTTGGGTACACAGTGGGAGGCCAGGCTGTGAGGTAGGAAAGGCTGAGCCCACAGGCACCTTGACCTTGACCTTTGCACCTCCAGCTTCACAGGGAACGCATCACACATCTTCACTATATATAAACCACTGCCGGTTTTGTGATACCTGTGCATGGGTGAGGGTCCCAAAGGCGCACACAGCCCACGATTGCTCAGAAAGCTGCACTTAGAGAAGCCCCATCCTTGAAGACCACCAGGAGGCCGAGCAGCTGGGCTAGGAAGCTAAGACAGACGACTTGGGCCCTCCTGCCAGGCCTGGGGCTCTCAATGGGCTGTACCCCATGGAAGGCAAAGTGAGGGGAGAGCCCTGGTGGCTCCCATCAGTTTGGAAGCTAAGGATGGCATTAGAATAACAACAAAACCAGATGAGCAGCTTTTGCAGTTTCAAAAACCTAGCAGTAGTGTTTGTCAGGAGTGGCAAATGGGGACTTCTGGAGGTCACAGGTGAGTTTCGGGGGCTACCTCGGTGTGTCACCGAATCTTCCTGCCGGACCTGTGGCCTAGGTACTAAGAGATAGGGAAACTGAGGCCCAGAGAAGCCAGGGCTCCAATCTGTAAACTGGATAGACTGGCGGTTCCACCCACTCTTGTGACTACCTCGGTCTCTTGGGTAGGAGCGTTGAGAGCCAGGCTACCCATGCTGGTGCCTGCTTCTTGTGGCTGCGTAGGCAGCCTCTGACTCCACGCCCAAAAGCTCCGTCCCAAGTGGCCACTGGGTTCCACCGGCTCTGTAGTGCAGCTATGCTTTCGGAGGAAACTAGAGTGGGCCTCCCTGGCTGTGTGGCTTCCTTTCCTTCCTGGCTTCTTTCCTTCAGTGCCCCAGGCCGGGCCCATCTCCCACCTTTGAATATTCGTAGGATGATTCTCCTTCTCCTCCAGGATAGGACCCATTTCCTTCAGGAGGACTTTGCATAGTACGAAACAGAAACACCCACCTCCCTTTGAGGGGTATAGATCTTGGTTAATATAGTTGGAACGTGGTGCTTTTTTTTTTTTTTTTTGGAATGCTATCTCCTGGATGATTCCAGTTTCTTTTTACCTAAGCCCTAAAATACTTTGCACCTGACTTTCATATCTTCTGAGGCTCTCGTTTGGCTCTTCCATCCTTATGAGGTTCAGGGGGCTTCTTGGAGGGGCTGGCTCTAGGGCCTCCTGCGACAGCTGTCGCCAGTACCCACAGTACATACCACCCCCCACTGCTTACTGGCAGCTTCTTTCCTCATTGTCCCTTGGCATGGAGCACTGAAGGTATGGCCTGAGTGCTCACCGTGGCTGAGAGTTGGTTGCTCAGGGACCCACACATGCAGGAGGCCCGGAAAGCACTCTGCCTCCTGAGGTTGGGAGGCCCAGCCTTCGGCTCCTATAGCTCACTGCCCTCGCTGTCTTGGGGGATGGCAGGGTCTCCATAGGGTGCAGAAGTGGCTGAGGTCATGTGGCTGTAGAACACAGGCACACTTGCTCCTGGACATCTGCACGGGCTGTTCCCTCCCAGAATGCTCTTTGCTTGGGTGGCTTCTGAGCGCATTGCCTGTTTCTGAAGACCTTCAGTTTCTCAGGGAGATGCGTGTCCACCTGATTTCCATGCCCTGTCCCATGCTACCTTCTGTGTCTCCTGGCTTCCTCCTCTGTCCTTACCCTTACTGAGAGAGGCCCAGCCCATGTGGGAAACGTGTGCTCATCTGTCCTGCCGGTTGCTAGCGTTCTCCTGGGCATGCTTCCCTTTCAGGTCTCCAGCCTGTCTCTCTCCCAAGGCATGGGTGTCACAGGACCTAGGTGGCCACCCAGTCCTCTGTGTCTGGACACTTGGGCTGCACCTGTGCCCTGCTACTCAGAGCCCTGCATGGCTGACCACTGTCCGGGACGTGCACAGCTCTGGCTGAAGCTGGGTTCATTCCCTGAAGAGCCAAAAGTGGCCTTAGGGCCCCTGGCTGGCTGAGGAAGGACGTCAGAGCTCATGAAGGGTGGAGCTTCAGCTTTGCCACTGCTAGGACCTCATTCATAAAAACATCTAATTACAGGGAGCTGGTACTTAATTGTCATTTCGGTAATGACCTGCAACTGCATACAAATTATAGGGTAATCAGCTGGAACGTGCTTGCAGCTGCCATAAATGCTATTTAATCTAGCAGGGAGCTTCCCAGCGGTGTCCCTGGAGCTCAGGCACAGGCAGGGCATGGAGGATATCCGCTCCCCGTGTGGCTTGTCGTGCCAAGGCCAGGGGGATGGCTGAGTCTGCAGCCTGGGCTACAGACTCTGACTCCACACTCCCTAGCCCAGCCCTGCCCCTGAGTGTGGCTTCCACAGGCTGCCCTTAGACTGCACCTGGAGAGGGGCTGGGAGGGAGAGGGAACCTGGGGTATGGGGAGGAGCCTGGAGTCAGGGGCCTGGCCGAGTTGGCTGTTCCTGTCCCATCTAGAAGGTGACATTTATCTACCCACATCTGCTGTCTCACCTCTGGAAGTGATGGCTCCTTTACCCATAGTAATGAAGGGTGCTCCTGACCTCTAAGTTGTGCAATGAGCTCATGAAAACAAAGGGTGCAGCCTGGTTCCTGGTACACAGTAGGTGCCAAGTAAGCACTGGGTGTTGTATTGGAGAACTGATGCTAGAGGGGAAGGGCAGGTGGAGCCCCTTTGGGGGTGGGGGCACAGCCCTTGCCAACCTGCAGGAGGTCCTGGGCTCCATTGTCAGAGATTTCTACATCCGGTTTGTCCTGAACATAGACAGCTTCAGGTGATCATAGAAAGTTGCTCCGCATCATCCCGAGGGGGGACCATCAGTGCCAGTGTAAAGAGGTGAGTGTATAAGTGCAAAGTGGAATTCCCTGCTCAGCTTCTTGGAGTTTCTAGAAGCGGGGCTGTGAGTGGTACCTGGGCCTCACTGCCGACACGCTCTGTGTCTACACGGTGCGCATTTCCCTACAAGCAGGCTCTGCTGAGCTTCTGCCTGCGCCCTGGCTACTTGGTGGCTCGGTCACCTCTGCCACTTGCACCCCAGCCTCTGCCAGCCTCCTGGGTCTCCATGGCAGCACAGCTCCAGGCTGGGGCAGCTGCTGTGCTGCACTGCTGGGCCCTGCTCAGGCAGCCTGTGCTGTTTCTGAGTTTGGCTTTGTGTAGCACCATGCCCTGTGGATGTCCTGTGATGCTGAGGGTCCCACTCGGTGGCTGTCAGTCCCCACCCCAGCACCGTGGACATCTTTCAGAGCACTGTTCTGAGCTTCCGGAGAGACAGCCTTATTCCTGGGTCTGCCTCATGATTTCGGATTCCTATGGCTTTGCTGGGAAGTTGCCATAGTTTGTGCATGGTATGTCCCTGAAGCCATGCGATAAAGGCTGGAGCCTTTTGTGGTGACATCTGAGAGAGGAGGTCCGGTCTCCCAGGTGAGGTTTCAGAGGGCACAATGGGACCTAGGCTTCCCCTGTGTCTCTTGCTTTCTGGCCATGGGTCAAGCAGATGGGGCCCACCACGTGCTCCCCACCCCTCTGGTTAAAGACTATGAGGTTCCCCGGTTTAGGACTGGAATCTCCAAAAGTGTGAGCCCATACATTTTTTTCTCATCTCTTCCAGCCTAAGAAAACCAGCAAACGCAGTGCTTCCCTCACGATGGACAGCAAGGCCCTGTCAGTCCCGCTGCCCCAGCTGTGCAATGCTGCCCTTTCATAGTGTTTTCCCCTGTGAATGTGGAGCTTGTTGGCTATAGAATTAAACCCAAATGCACCCCTTCCAGAGCCTCCTGCTCCCATTTCATTCTGAGCTAGGCAAACTGAGACCCAAGTGGGGGCCACTTAGCCAAAGATCATTTGGGAATCCCAGGAACAGGTGGAAGGTCTGACCCTGAGCCAGGGCAGCAGAGGACAGCGGCCTTCTCCAGGCACCCACCAGGGGCCTCTGTGGCCAGGCCTAATCCCGTTTTCTGCCCAGCTGAGCACCGAGAAGGCTTATTTCTCATCCCATTTTAATGCAAAGGAGGCTGCCTGGCCTGGCTTGTTCTGAGCCTGGTGACAGTGGCCATGAATGGGGACCCCAGTAACGGGGACAAAAATGTGACAGGGCCCTCCATCACGGTATTATGCGACAATCAGGACATTATAGTTGGTCCTGGAGCCTGCTCTGGGAAGGGGTAGGGGCCTCCGCCTGGTATGCTAAGTAGTGGAAGCCAGGCCTGCCTCAACTGCCGGCCTTGGCCTGGTCAGTGCCTCCATTGTGTACGGCCTTCGGACCTGTGCAATTCAGAGGATCGCAGCTGCCTCCCTCCTCCAGCCCCCAAGGCCTGCACATCAGGTGGGGTGCTGTGTTCCCCAGGACAGCTACACCCTTCTCTGGAACTGGGCTGGTAACAGCACTATAGTGACAGGAGCCCCAGGGGTCCAACCTCTTCCTAACATTCGCCATAGCACCTAACACACTTCTTCTCTGCTAGGCCTCAGGGAGGTTGGGAGCGCGTGGTCCTGCTGTGGCTCATGGACAGCTATGAGGGGAGGTGGTGCTGGGTACCCTGGGCCACCCGTGGGCACATAGGGCCAGTTTGGTTTAGATGCTCCCAGAGCCAGGTTTTATAAAACCTACAGGAGCAGGTAGAGAGAATCAAGTAACTTATGGGACTCCATCTACAGCAGAGACCATTGCTCTGCAGGTGTCTGCTTTGAAAACTCTGTAATGAGATGTTCAGTGCTCTCTGGCGTACCCTGAGCCTATCCTGCCTGTGTTCCCTGACACTTGGAGCACGTCTCAGCAGGTGGGGTCACACCAAGCACTTTGGGCTGCATTGGTTAGAGGCCATTGTGCTGGGCAGCAGAGCTCACTGAGGGATCCATCTGGGGTGGTCCTTCTTTTTAGGCCCCCCCAGTACTCACAGCCTGGGCTCCTTTACTCCTCGGGGGCTGTCTTGGGGCTGTGGGAGAGGGGACCTAGATGGGTGTCTCCCAGTCAGACAGCAGCCCCAACATAGTTTCTGGTTCACAAACCTTTCCAGGCTAGCTGTGTTATGCAGCAGTGGAGATAGGGCAGCCTGTGGTCCTTGTAGTGGGGTGGGGAGGTCAGGTTTTCTGGGCATGAGAGGGCAGTGCCAGGCCAGGGGTGAAGGGTGCAGGTAGGGATATGGATGAGGCTCCTTGTCCCTTGTTCTCTCTCTGTCTCTCTGTCTCTCTGTCTCTCTGTCTCTCTGTCTCTCTCTCTCTCTCTCTCTCTCTCTCTCTCTCTCTCTCTCTCTCTCTTTCTCTCTCTCTCTCCCCACTTTCCCAGATACATTGATTGGAGGAGGCTCCTGTCCTGGGAACCACAGGCCGGCCTGTGCTGCCAACCACCAGCACCTCTCCATTTGCAACTGGACAACTTCCAGACCGGAGCTGGGCTGGGCAGTAATGGGCCACAGGGTAAGTTATGGCCATAAGAGGTGACCTCAGTGTCGTGGGGGTTGGGCTGGCCAAGGAACAGGGCCCAGGGGAGCAGCAAAGGTGTAGCATCATCTTCCTGATGACCTGAGCTGCTCCAGTCATCTCAGGCTGGTCTGGGCCCTCTTCATTCCAGACCTGGAGCCCATGGCTGGGTTGAGGAAAGGGCTTTGTCTCAGTCACATGATATGTGAGCTCCAGAGCCTGACCCTACCTTCCCTTGGCCAGAGCATCTTGGGGACCTATTTGGAAACCAGAGCTGTGGTCTGTCTCTCACTCAGTGCAGTGCTGTGGGTTCCAGCCCCCAGATACCCAAACCTGTCTCTCTGACCCTGGATTGACTCAGGGGGCTGGTTTTGTGGCCCCCTACCTTTATACAATGTGTGACTTTGGCCAGAGCACTTTTCAGATTAGGAGTTCCATGTTGGCCTCCTTATGGCTGTGAGATGCTTGGTGGACAAGACCTTATAGAGAGCACAGAGAGGTAAGCCTGCCTGTGTTTGAGACAACTTGAATTCAGGTCTCACTAATCAAGGTCTATGCTGAGAATAAGGGAGGTGAATTTTATGCTGTATACTGCTCAGACCTTTTCTGGATCTCATCCCTGAGTCTGTTGAGAGGACTGAGAGGAGTCTATCTCCAGATGGCACTTGGTAAGTGGGACTCTGGAGATTTCATTCTGCATTTGGAGAATGCATTTGCTGGCTGTTTCTGGAGGCAGCCCCAGACCAGGAGGAAGAAGCAGGGCTGTGGGCTGAGTTGGAACTGGGCTCTGGCATGGGGAGCAGGACACTTGCTTCCAGGAACACATCGCAGAATGGGGTGGGCTGGCTGGGAAGGAGGGAGCGCCCATCCAGGTTGCTATGGCAACTGAGGATGGACAAGCTTGTGTGAGCAGGGTGTGAATGGTCTTGGCATCAGGTTGGTGCCTGGCTTTGGGATCCACAGGTCCTGCTTGGGGTCACAGAATCCCACTGGGAATGGTGTCCTGGGAGCAGCAAGAGTCATACTGACTACAAACTGCTCTGTGATGTTCTCCCATCGCCATGGTGACCACAGCCCTCGCATCCTAAGCAGCAAGTTGGATGCAGCTAGGTCTTTCAAAGCCCTTCACACTCGAGGCCCCTCCTCCACATCCACCTCCTATTCCCCTGCCCTTTGTGGACCCATGGCTTACACATTCCTGCACACGTTCCCCCATTCATTCCATTCTGCCACCCCTACCACCCACCCTGCCCTTGGCTTAGACTCTAACCTGCTTCCCACTCCCCTTCCAAGTTCTTCACTTTCTCCTTATGAGTCATGCCAAGGCTTATTGCTCCTGACTGCCCTGGGCCTCAGTTTCCCCCACTTGGAGAGTAGCCCTATGAACCCTGACAGGTCCACATGCACCTCCCGCTTGGGTGGCAATGACAGTACTGCTTTTGCTTGCCCACTGGAAGGAAACTCGTTCTTTCATTGCATCTGCACGTGCCAGTTAACCTGCACTGCTGGCACTTGGCATGCAGCTGGTACCACATGTTGAAGTCATATCTGGGATATAGTCAGATAAAAAAGGTATTAAAAATTAATCGTGCCCACCTTTTTACTGGTTAGAAAGTTGTATATTATCTGAATGGCCAACATTTCATTTCTGTTGCAAATGACATTAAACTCGTGTTGATGGACTCACACATGCAGGGCATGAGGAATGACAGCAGCTACGGCCGCTGGAGCACCGTGCCCTGCCTCATCCTGACAAGGCCCCAGAGCACAGTCTGTTGCAGAACTGTTTGACAGGTTAGCAAGGCAGGTTCCTGGACTGGGAGCAGCTCGCCATGGGTACACTGCTCAGGGGTGGCAGGACCTCTGTCCACATGGAAGCCTCCAGCTGAGGTGGTTTCAGGAAAAAGCTGAACATTTCACAGCTAGGTGGGGTGTGGTTGGCGCAGTGCCTGCTGGGTATTCAGGTGCCATACAGTAGTCCACGTCGCCATCATGGTCACCCAAAAATGGGCTGACCAGGTTCTTTAACCCCAGTGTTAGTATCCTGAAATCATCCTATGGCTAGATCTAATATCCTGTTTCCACCTGCTGTTTCCCAGTGGTGACTGGCCCCATGGAGACACAGCTTTGTTGTGGCTTTGTGTGACAGCTGGTCTTTGTACATACTTGGTGACAAGGTGGCCTCTGTAGACTGCTGAATCTAGGTCACCTTCTGGCTTCCAGCCAGGCGGGCTGGGGTCCCCTACTGTAACCACATACTTCTCTCAAGGCCCCCTCCCATGGCCCCAGGTCTTTTAGATGCTGTAGCCCCCCGCTCCCCATCATTTTGAGCCTGGGATGGAGTTGCTTCTCTGTTCCCTGTGGGCTTCTGAACCCACACACCTCAGTCAGCAGAGGCCTCCCTTAGCCCTTCTCAGTAACCCTACTGAGGGCACCAAGGATGCCCTGCCTAGCCTGGATCTGGTCTACTAGGGCCCATCTGTGGCTGGAACTTGGTCTTGGAGTCTGCTCCTGGTCTCCCAGGCTGCTGATACTGCCTTTCCATCTGCTTGGCCTCACTTCCCAGGAGGCTTAGCATCCTTGTTGGATTTTGAGGGTCCCAGGATCACGGCTACAACCTGAACTCAGCCTTCTCCACTGATTGGGTCCTGACCTCATCTGGGCTCTGCTTTTCTTCCCACTCCTAGCTCCAGAGCCAAGCACTCAGGGCATCCTCCTGTTTAGTGATGGACTGAGGGAGGCAGTGGAGGCATCTGCAGAGTCTCATGTGGATGTGCGTGTGTTCGCCCAGTGGAGGCCTAGAGCTGTGCCTGATACTATCCCTAGAACCCTTCATGCTCTCCAATAAAGTTTACCTAACAAATTAGTCACAGTGTATGATCACAACTAATAAAGAAATTGTAACAGTAGACCATAATAAGAGCGTACTAGCTGCCCTTGTGATGATGTCCAATGGGGTAAGGGCAGTGGGCCATGTAATAGCTGTGTGGTCACCGCATAAATACTGGCAGGCAGGTAGCACACCCCGTCTGGATGCCAGGACAACACAGGGAAGATTCACATTCACATCCCGACAGGTCTTGCTATGCTACATAGAACAGAGACAGTTTAAAACTGTGAATTGCTTTTCTGGGGATTGGCCCTTTAGCCTTCAGACCACCGTTGACAGTGGGTGACTGAAAGCCATGTCCATGGATGGGAGCTACCGCGTGTGCAGATGCAGAGACAGACCCCAGCGTGGGTGGCTGTGTGCGCGTCCTACACACTGCCACACAGGTAGCTAGCTGCCTGAGTCACCTCCAACTTGTGAACCCGTTTGACAGCTCTGTCAGCCCAGCCTCTGGGCAGCCTGCAGATGCTGTTGGGCACTGCAGCTCAGCGGGGGCAGACAGCATGGGCTGCAGCCTCCTGACCCCACCTGGCTCACCGGGAGCCCAGGAGTGTGGGCCCTGGTGTCGGCAGCTCACTCTAGGGAGATGCATTCAGCACAGGCTGCAGAGCCCTGAGACTTCTGCTGTGGTCTGGGTTTGGGCAGTGGGAACTGTGGGAGGGGACACCTGGTCTGGTCCATGTGTCTTCTGAGAGTCCTCATAGGGGGAGGCTCATAGGGGGAAAACTGAGCCGGGTCCTCCCTATCAGCCCTTGTGGGTTCCTCCTGGGCCGGTATGTACCCTGCTTGTACCCCAGGGCTGACTCAGGTGGATTCATGGTTGGCCTGTGGCTCTCTGCTACCTGTGACATCACAGAGGGAAGAGCTCTGCACTGCTACTGGCCCCCAGGGGCCCACCGGGACCTCACACCTCTGTAGTCATCCTTTACTCATTGCCTGCTTGACGTGCAGCATCCTACTGGCCCACGGGGCATTTGCTGGCCAGAAGTGACTTTTTGATTCTGGAAGTTGGGTGCAGCCCTAGTGGCCACTTTTACAGGGGCTTGTACTGCTCAGGAGACCGTCAGGCAGAGAGGCTGACCTATTGCAGGGCATGGGCTACAGTGGTAGCTTCCCCAGCATGCCTTGTGGTGGTAGTTACCCCAGCGCCTGTCGCACATGAACATGAGCGCTTAGAGTAGCACATGCTGAGTCAGTGTTCATGCCTAGCATTTTCCAGTTCCCATGTGCAGAGTCAGGGTGTCCTTGACTGTGAGTGGCCTCACACACTGAGTGAGGACCAAGGTGGCATGCCCTCCTCACCCCTTGTCACAGCCACACGGCCTTGCAATTCTCTCCCGGAGACTTCCAGAGGGGTTGCTCCCTTTCACCTGCCATGGATATACCAGGCAGAACTTCAGCCAGGCTGTAGCCCATGGCTTTGCAGACCATCCACCGGTCTGGCCATATAACTAGACCTGCAGGCAGCTGAGCTGGGTCCAGCTGGCTGATCGCACAGGTATCAGTGACTGCCACTGTCCCGCTTTCCTCCACCAGGGGCACAGCTGACAATGGCTGACAGTCCTCCTAGGAGGCCTGTCCCCCCCAGGGACAGGCCCTGGACTGCTATCGGGCCACATGATCTAGCCCCTTAAAAGGCCTGCTCTCCCTGCTGATACAGTGCACAAACGGGGCCTTTACTCACTGCCAGTAACCCTCTGCCGTCTGGGAGCAGGGCCGGAACCCAGCCCCCGTGCCAGCCGACTTTGGTGAGCTCCTGCAGTGCGAACCTGCCCAGCCTGCACCTGTCTCTTCTTCCTCCCTTGGCCTGGATTACACCAGGTGAAAGCCCTTTGTTCCCCAGCCTGGGCAAAACTGTTCAGCACCAAGAAGGGCCATCTGCTCGCAGGCAGTCCCTTGGGCCCTGACCCACTCTTGTGGGCACCAGCTCTGGGCCAGGAATTGGGTCAGGGGTGATGGCCAAAGGATCCCTGAGGAGCCTATCCTGCCTCAGGGTGCTAGGCTCCTCTGTTTGGGACGCTGACATGGAGCAGCACAAAGAAGGCTGAGTTCCTACACACACTGGAGGCTCCTGCCCCTTGCTAAAGTTTCCTTTTTTTCCTTTAATTATTATGGATGACATTTTATTTCTAGCATGAGCATCCCCAGCCATCCCAGGGTTGTGCATAGACCAGGCCCCCTGGACAGCAAGGCCTGTGGTTCAGAGAGGGGCACTGGGCTGGAAAGACTGCTTAGTGGGGTACTAAAGAGGAATGGGTGGTCAGCCAGATAGCTCAGCAGACTAAAGTGCCTGCTTAGGCAGAGCACAGTGGCTGGGGTTTGATCCCTGGCCTGCAGTGCCAGCTCCAACCCGGGGCATGTTGAGACAGCAATTGAGACTGGGTGTGGTGGTGCTCGCCTGTAATCCTACCACTTGGGGGGCTGAAAGGAGAATCACTATGAGTCCGATCTTCGTAGTGAGACGCTGTAGACCCTGTACTAAATACATTTAAAAAAAGAGGAATAGGGCAGGCTGGTGGTTGCTCGAGCACCCGGTGGGGCCTGGTGAGCTAGCCGCATCTTCAGCTTCTCCATCAAGCTGTCCAAACACAGGCTGGGTGCCAGAGGAAGACTCCTGAGGATTAGCCCAGGGAAAGGTTGGCTGTCCTCAGCACGTGGTGCCTGGAAGCGGCCCTTGTTTGCTTTCCCGCAGCCCCAGGAGCTTCCTTCCCTCTGTGTGTTTGCTTTGTTGCTAGCAGCTGACTGCTGAGGAGAGCTGGCTGCCCCCTGGATGTAGGCCCTGGAGCCTAGGATGCCTCCAGACTCGGCAGCAGCCTGGAACAGCAGTGCTGTCACTGTTGTTGCTATGTGCAGTGCATGTCCCTCTCCAGCTTGGTGGGATATGTTGATCAGATCCTGGAGCCTTCCCAAAGGAACTCTGAGCCCAGCATTCCATCTCCATTCACAGCTCAGGAGGCTGGGGTGCAGGCTGCCTGCCAGGTCCTCAGAACACACGAGGGCTGCTTGCTGTGGTAGCCACCTTGGAGTGTTAACCTCAGACACTCCTAAGATACGCAGTCAGACCACTTGGAATCACAGAATCCATGAACTGGCAGGTCATGCAGCAAAGTCAGTCTTAGTTCTCAGTTCTCTTGCATACGCTGCCTCAACAGCCTGCTCCCTAGGCCCAGCAGATGCCTGGCCCTGTCCCCTCTTCAGGCTCCTGCCTATCTGTGCTACTGTTCCGTGGTTAGAACTGTCTTCCTGCATCTGGTCTCAGCTCTGTGGCTTCCCTCCCATCTTTGGCTCCTTCCACTCCTCTCCCTCTTCCTACTACCCATATAAGTTAGCACCCTGGCTCTGAGCATCTGGTGACAACAGTGGCACTGACACTAACAGTGTGTTGTATGTGTGTTGCTCTGTGACTTTCTTGGGATGTTTCTGGAGAGGATGGGGCTTTGTAGTCAGGCTGATTGTTTAGCTGGTTATGATCTGCCACCCCAGCAGGCTCCCAGGGAGGAAATTGCCAAGGACAGCTGAGATGGGCTTGTACATATCCTGGCAGGCTTGGGTACCCAGAGGCTTTCTATAGAAACAAAGTCCACAAATGGGAACAAATGGGAGGCCATTCGGGGCCACTGAGGAACTGCTAGCGGAGCCCCCTGTGGTGTCGTGGGAGCAAGGTTTACATCTCTCCAGCAAAGGGGAGCTCACCACCTCTAGGACTCTGCCTGGTCTATCCAGGGTATTGTAGTTAGGGGTTTATGAGGCAAGTGATTACATATAAGACACATAATTTATAATACTAGTTTAAAGTAGTCACCCAAAGAGTCAGATACAAAGAGTGCATGAAGCCGGTCCACACACAAACCCCCCATGGAATTCAGCTGAGAGCCTGGGTCCCAGGGCAATGTCCCGCATGAGTGCAGCTGAAGATCTAGAGCCCCTGACAATGCACCTCCCACCCAAGTTCAACTGGAAGTGAAGAGCCCATGACGATGTCTGTCATGCAGGCCAATTTCATGGATCTGTGCTAGAAGGCCAAAGGTCACTGGTAGAAGCTAGAAAGCCTGGGCCAGTGGGATGAAGGGTCTGTGCCAGCAGGCTGGGGGATCTACACTGAAGCTGGGGAGCAATGCTCAGCGAACCAGAGCTTCCCAAGAAAGTACCACAGCAGTCCTTGGTGGTGACAAGGTCTTAAGCTCCTCCAACGATGAGAGCAGCTGAGTTTATGCCAGGAGAGACAGTGCCACAAGCTTCTCTAGGAGGCCGAACTGTGCACCATCTTTCCCTCTAGAGGCAGGAAGTGATGCTCAAAGTGAGGAGCAGAGCTCCCCCGATGTGGACAGCAGTCTTGCTCAGCAACAAGGATTACGAGCTCCTCTGGCAACAAAGGTCAGTGTGACAAGCTTCTCCAGGAGAAGCAACGGCTCCCAAAAGCGTCTCTACTTCCTCTCCTGTTCTGCCTCTTATGCTGCCGGCAACAACCCTCAGGCAGGCTTCCACACCCAGCATCAGGCTGGTTCAGTTCCACTGGGTGTTACAAGTTGGCTACCAGTTGACAATCTGTCACACAGTGTCAGCTTTTTAAATTGTCTGCCCCAGCACCATTTATTCTTCTTGGGGATCTGGCTTCTTGAAGACAGGGCCTTGTGCATACCAAGCATGTAGGCTAGTACTGAGCTATACTGCCATCCCTTTTCTTGAAACTTTACTTTCAGACAGGTTCTTATAATATTGCTGAGGCTGTCCTTTAACTTGTGATCCTCCTGCCTCAGCTTCCCACAGGGCTAGCATTACAGATGTGCCACCCACAGGTATCTCAGCTTGGCTAGTCAGGGTTAGTGGGGGGAGTCTGCCCACAGTGTAAAAGCCACTAATTGGGCCCTGACACCATCTCCCACTCTTACAGAAAGGGCAGAGCTGAAGGGTCTTTGTGAACATGTGCTCATGCTGGTGGACTGGCAAATGCAGTCTCTTCCTCTCCTGTGTCCACAGGAAAGAGACTGACAAGACGAATGTGGACCCTTTCTCTCTGTGAAATACATTAGCACTCTGAAGGGTGTGCATATTTCCTTGTGTAGAGTGGAGGTCAGAAAACACCTGGCAAAGTGGCTGTGTCACTGGAAGATGCATGGGTATACTTACCCACATTGGTTAGGATTTGGGAGGGACATGTATACAGTTTCACCTTTTTCTTTGGACACTTGTAGTTTTCAACTAGGGCCCATGCATTACTTTTGCTATTTAAAAGTATACAGGGGCACCCTTCCTTCCCTCCATGGAGAGCGCAGGGCCAGTGTCCTGTCCTATTCGCCCTCACTCACTTTGTCTTTGTCTCTGTTTGATTCCTGCTTAAAGCCATCAAGTTTTCTCCTTGCATTGGGAATGGTGTGGAGGGAGAAGGTCCCCTCCTGTGCCCTGTGTCTCCTCTCTCAAGGTGGAGGACAGCTCTGTTGCAGATGCTAAAGCTCCCAGGACTTATGAGCAGCCCCTGGGCCTCTGGGAAGAAATTCAACGCAATCTCACAAATGCCAGGGGGACCTGAGTCAAACTGGCCCTGGGAACTGTTCTAGGAAGAAAAGAGAAGGTGCCAGGGCTGCTGTGGGTTCCCCTCCAGGGGCTACACACTGTGCCAGGGCTGGGAGTTGCTCAAGTCCCGCACCTGTAGGACTCACTCCCCACACAGATTTGCAATGATGCTTGGTGCAGGAGGCCAGGGGGGAAGCTCTGGCCCGTGGGAGCAGCGGTTGTCTCAGGAGGGCACCGCTAGGCACCTGGAGGAAGGGGTGGGGCTGAGCCTAATCAGACCACCCGGCTGCCAGGTGACTTGGGACCCTGGAGTGTGAAGGCCAGCAGGGCAGGTCTGGGCCCCCTCTGCCACTATTAGGAGGTTTAACCTCTAGAGTAGCCTCTCCAGTCCTAAGGAAGTGGCATTGGGAGGTGGCATTGGGAGGTGGCAATGGGGGGTGGTATTGGGGGGTGGCATTGGGAGGTGGCATGGGGGTGGCATTGAGGGTGGCATTGGGAGGTGGCATTGGGGGGTGGCATTGGATCTCCTCCTAGCTTCACCTCCTGAGTCCTCAGACCACACTTAGCATGCATCCCCACATACCCAGAAACACATGCATGCAGATACATGTGTGTACGCACCTAGATACATGCGCAATAGCCAGATCACACATGTGCACACATATACCCAAGCACACACACACGTATACATAAGCTCAAACACACATGGACAAACAAATACACATGTACACACATACACCCATATGTGCACCCCCCCAAATATGCACATGTGTTTTCATCCGTAAACACACACATGCACGAACACACATCTAGATACACATGTGCATAATGGTCAAGCACACAAACACACTGAAATATGTGTATGTGAGCACCCAAACATATGTGTGTGCTCTTACTCAAGCACACACAAACACCCAAATACAATCCCAGGCCCAAATGCACACACATGAATCACACACACATATATATATACACACATGTATACCCTGGGCATGCGGCTGAGCTGGACCATGGGGAAAGGTAAAGCATGGTGGTCAAGCTACCCAGGCCTTCTCTGGGCCCCACTTATAGCCTGTGTCTGTGTGGTACCCCTTGTGAGTGTGACCGGTGACCCTGGAGGTGGCCTGTGTGTGGCTGGAGTGTCCTGTTGGCTCTGCTGGGGGTGTGGCCTGTGGCTGTTGTGGTTCCCTTTGGGAGTGTCCAGTCTGTCCTTGGCCCTTGAGTCTGTCTGAGTCCCCTGCTTGGTGACATGTGTATCCACATGTGGGGCTGCCCTGGACGTGGCTGCCCTGGACATGGCAGCCATGCATGCCTGTTGTCTCCAGCACATTCTTCTGGGGCCAGGAGCATTGTTGGGGCAACCTGTGGCTGCCCTGTCAATGGAGCAAATGCGCCTGTGGCCACGGCAGGGTTCCCTCCGTCCCACATCCCTACCGGACCCTGTACAGGCCAGCAGCTCCCAGGATGGGCTGCTTCTTGCCCTCAGGCCCTCCTCCTGGCACCTGCCTGTGCCCACTTAGGGTCATCATCCATTCTTACTTACCAGCCCTCACTGTGCGCTGTGCTAGGGTTCCTGCAGCAGCTCAGAGAAAGTCCTGCCATCACCGAGCTCAGTGATCCCTGTCCTGACACCCAGGCTCACATGCCCACAGCCCACTGTGGGCCAGGCACTGTCCTCTCACCTCTATTGTAATCTAATTACAGCTCCATTTCACACCTCAGGCAGTGGAGACACAGTGGGGTTTGTGACTCGGTCAAAACCCACAGCTAGTAACTGAGGGCATCTGGTCCAGGGAACTCACTGCATCTGGTCCAAGGAACTTAGGCCCTGACTAGCTATTTACAGCCTCTAATAAATAAGAAAAGCCAACTGAGGCAGTGGTAGGTGCCACATAGAAACAAAAAAGTAATAGAAGAAGGGCATGGAAGCCAGGAAGATATCCTGAAGTGCTGGCCTTGAGTGGAGTTCTAGAAAGCAGAAGCAGTGGCCACGCAAGGGTCCAAGGGAGCAATATTGCTCAGTGCCAGGAGCTGGGAGGATGGTTGTGGTACTTTTCAGGAGAGCTCTGGTTCTTACCTTCCTGGCTCCAGTTCAGACCCCTCAGCCTGCTAGCACAGATCCTTCATCTCATTGGCACAGACTTTCTAGCTTCCACCATCGACCTTTGGGCTGTTCCAGAGCAGATCTGTGAAGCGAGCCTACCTGAGGCATGTGGTTGGCTCTAGGCCCCTAGTTAGACATGTGGGTGATGTTATTATGAGCTCTAGATCTTCAGCTGGACTCATGTAGGATATTAGAATCCATGCCCTCAGCTGGATTCTTTCAGCTTTAGTGTGTGGACAGACTTCCTGCACTCCTTGTATATGATTATTTGGGTGAGTCATTATAAAATAACCTTATAAATGTGTCCTGTATTGATTGTATGGTTCCCTTGCTATAGCCCCACCCAAACCACAACAACTGGAGAGGGTGGGTGTGGAGCTCCACGGGGGTGGTGGTGGGGGGCTCTGAACCATCACACACAGGCTCCTAAGCCTCAGTTTTCTCTAGTTGATGTATGTTTTCCTGGTCAGCTAGTTGCTGTCTCCTTGGTGGTTATTTAGGATACAAGGCCCTTCCTTTGTGGCTTCACTGTGTGGCTATGCTCATCTTGTTTAAGGGTAGCACATAGAAGGTGTCAATGGGTGGAACATGGGGGTATCGATGCTCTGTACTGTAGTCCAGACCCCTGCAGGGGAAAAGAAAGAAGCCAGCGAGACTCACAACAGTGGGTGAAGGCCTGTGGACAGAGGGAGAAGACACACATAGTTTGAAGAAGAATCAACTAGATTTGCTGATGAATGGCATGGAGGAAAACAAGAACCAAGGTTGAGGTGGGTGTGGTGATGGACCTTGTAGTCTCATCTACTAGGGAGGCTGAGGCAGGAGATCACAAATTTGAAACCAGCTTGGGCAATTCAGTAAGAACCTGTCTCAAATTAAATTAAAAAGAGCTAGGGGTATAGCTCAGTGTGAGGCCAGGTTTTGGTCTCTAGTACCAAGAAAACAAAACAAAATGATTGGATGGAGGAGGTGAGGTTCTGAGCCCACCATGTGGCCAAGACTAGGGCAGCATTCTGCTGAGATGACCACCTCCATATTAGTCCTGTGTTGAGCTTTGGGAAGTGACCCCCTGCCTGACCTGTGGCCCCTGATCTGTGACTGGCTGGGTCATCTGGATGAGCAATGGATTTGTATCCTGTGCCCTGACTCTGGGCTGGCTCTATGACCTGTTCTGACCAGTGCGACATGGCATGAGGAACCTGGTGCCAGTTCTGAGCTCCACCCTCAGGAAGCCTGGTGGCATCTGCTGTCTTTTGAGGACTCTTTGGCCTTGGTGGCCAAGCATAGGCTGGCCTGTAGGCCTGTGAGACCATGAGAGACCCGCTGGTCCCACGTGAAGTCATCTTTGACCAGTTTAGCTGAGCTGGCTGAAAAGAACATGAGAGGATTCTGCAGAGATCCACAGGGCCAACCACCCGATCCATAGCTGGCCATGGGATCATAAAGGAGGCCAGCCCAGACGTGCCAGCACATCCTTGATTCATGCGGGGCAACTGTTGTCCCGCACCAGATAATGATTATGTTAGCACTGGACTGTGTACCCTGTGTGGTCCCGTGAATTGTGATGAGCTGAAAATTCCTGGCTAGTGCTTTTACCATGCCTTTTCTGTGTTTAGATGTGCAAATGCCATCACCTGACAGCTGTCTATAGATTCAGTACAGTCCTTCACTGTCCAGACTTGTACCTAGAAGCAACAGGCAATACCATCTGGCCTGGGTGTCTGGTATCACCTAGGCTGTGATGGTTACACAGAGATGCATTCCTCAGGACATGTCCCCATTATTGTTTTATCTATCTATCTATCTATCTATCTATCTATCTATCTATCTATCTATCTATCTATCTATTTATTTTTGTGGAACTGGGGATTGAACTCAGGGCCTTGCGCTTGCTAGGCAGGCACTTGTGCCCCTGAGCTATCTCCCCAGCCTCCATGTTCCCATTATTGAGTGACATGTAACTGCACTCATTTTTGAAGGTCCTGAATGCTGGCAGGTTATTGCTCAGCAACAGCTGACTGACACACCCCTTTCCCTCAAGCAGACAAGCCCTGGTGAAGCCCAGGTCAGAGCTTCCAGTTCTTGTCCCTTCATCATTCTGCCTTCTAGTTGGCTGAGAGCCTGTCAGGGAGCATGATTGTGACTCCACAGTTGGGGAGAGGCTAGAGCAGCATCATGCGTGGCGGTGGTGGTGGCGGCAGTGGCGGTGGTGGTGGTGGTGGTAGCTCTGAATCTCTTCCTCCTAGGACCAGGAATCTCTCAGGTGGAGCAAAGGAAAGCAAACAGTGAAGGCACCAGATGTTCCGGGACATGGGGAGGACAGTACTTCTGTGCAGGAGACAATGGCATGCGGTGATGCGAAAGCATGGAAATTGCGAGAACATGTCTGGCACAGAGCAGGTCCTCCCTAAATGGCCTGTCACTGCTGTGTGCACAAGGCCTCCAGCACAGTGGCTGCTAGGTCCAGAGGGGACAAAGAGGTCAGACTCGAGCTATAGGATGATGAGTTATAACTTTTGGTAGGCAGGGTGTTGACTGATCTGGCCAGCGCTTGGAGGCTGGAGAGGTATGTGTAGAGAAAGGGAGACTGGCAGGGGCTGTGGCACCCTCCCAGGTGACAGTCAAGGGCTAGCTGGTTGAGGGCAGGGGGTGGGTAGTGGGGGAGCCTGTGGGATGCCCTGGGAAGGAAGTACCACAACATTGTGTCCTGCTGAAGTATGCCCACTGACGGGGAGGGAAGAGTTGATGTAGGCAGTCTGTACGTATCTTGGGAAGCCCTTTTCTCCACCTTTAAGCCTCTGTTTGTGGATGGAAGGCCCAGGGGCAAGGGCTGAATTGGCACACTTAGGATCACAATCTGGTTTTTCTTTTCTGAGTGGTGAGACATGATTTCTCTGAGCTGTGTTGTCACCTGAGAAGTGGGAACAAGAGGCTGAGGCAGCAGAACTTGGGCTCACCTTGCAGTGTGCAGGAGACAACTCCCCCTTGGGTGGGAAGTGCTATGCCTCAAAATTCTCCTCCCAGGTTTTGCTGAAGGGTTCCCTTGGCGGCTGCTTACATATCTGCACCCTCCTCACCTCTGCCCATGTGTCTGGACATTCCCCATCTCTCTGTCCACCCACCTACCCACTCATCCACCCACTCATCTCTCTATCCATCCACCCATCCATCCATCCATTCATCTATCTATCCACCATCCATCCATCCATCCATCCATCCACCATCCCTCTATACTTCCTTCTTTCCTTTCATCTACATATCTGTCCTATCTGTTCCCTCTCCCTTTCTTCCATCTATTTTATTACCCTTTCTATATTCACTTATCCAGGAATCCAAGGAAACCTCATGCTGTGGAATGGTCCAGGATACCAGTTCATCCTTTCAGCACTCTTGGACAAGCCTGGTTGCTTCTTCCTCGAGCCCCTTGAAGTTTATGTGCATATACATGCATATGTATGTAGGTAGGGACTATATTCCTTCCAAACTCCCTTCCCCTAATTTATTTCCTGATTTGGTACACTGTGTTGGTGAAAGGTCAACCCCAGGAGAGCTTCTGCCTGGTTTTTCCTCTGCTGAGCATACTGTGCAGCCTGGAATAAAGCCCAGCCCCTCTCTGGTCCTCAGTTTCTCCAGTTCTAAAACAAAAAAGACTTGGCTCAGAAAGGCTATAGGCTGGTGGTCCAAGGGCCAAGTTCAGCCAGTCCTATCTGCATTACCTTCCAGGCATCTGTCAACAAACTGAAAAAAGGGGAGATCATCTTGAGAAAGCCAGATGTGCAGTCCTTCTTGAGATCTCAGAGGGCTGGGCCATTCTTGTGCCCAAGTTCCTATGTGGCAACAGCAGCCTTGGGTCAAGCAGCTTAGTTGCTGAACCTGCGGCCTCCGATCCCAGGCCTGTGTGCTTCTGACACTGTGGTCCTGGGCTTTCTGACTTGTGACTCTGCCACTGCAGCATCTCACATCCTTCACCTCAATGCTGCTGAAAAACTATTTTAGGACTACAGCAAGAGGAAAATCTTCATCTTAAACAGCAATATACATATATATATATATATATATATATATATATATATATATATATATATACATATAGTTTTTGAAGAATCCTGTAATCATGGAGAATAGTAATAGCAATAAAAACTAATACTAATAGCTAGTATTAACTTATTATTTTACAAAATCAAGTGGAATACCATTATGATTTTTTAAATTTTTATTTATTTATTTTTTATTTTACTTTTTTTTTTTTTTGTTTCAGAACTTTTGTTTATTTATTTTTATGGCCGGCTCAGCCTGCCCTGAGGGCAGGGCTGGCGCACCATGTGGTGCTGGGGATCGAACCGCAGTCCCTGCAGCTGCCTAAGCTTTCCTAAGCAGGTGCTTTAGACCACTAAGCCATCCTGCCGGGCTCCTGAATACCATCATGATTGACAAAATCCTAACCCATCCTTGAGTGACAGCTGTATTATTCTGATTTTACAGAGGGGGAGACTGAGGCACAGCTCAGAGCAAGATGGGCTGAGCACCCATGGAAGGACAGCCCCAGGGTTGTGATGACCCTGTGGCTGAAACCAGATAATAGTCTCCAGCCTTTCTTCCATAGGCCCAGATGCTGACTTCTGCCCTGTGCTCCCTTGGGCAATGAAGGAGAACATGGGGGACTTTTTTGTGATCCCATTTGTGTAACACTGAACAGTCACCTGGAGAAGTTGGTCAGAGCTTTCCCAATTCCAGGGCCAGTGAGGCTAGGAGCAGAGGTTTGGAAAAACCTCTTCTCATAGGAGGCATTATGAATTATCCAAGGAAAAAAGATGTGGCAAGAAATTCCTTTATATCTTCTCCTTATCTACTCATTTACCCACCTATCCACCTAACCACCCACCCACTTATGTACCCAACCACTAACATTTACCTACACACCAATCCATCTACCTTCCTACTTATCCACTTTCCAAACATACAGCCATGCATCTACATACCCATCTACCCATCCATCTGTCTACCTATCTGCCTGTCTATCCATCCCCATCCATCTACTCGTCTGTGCATCCATGCATCTATTATACACTCACCATCAGCCCATCAGTCTGGACATCTATCCATCCATCCATCCATCCATCCATCCATCCATCCATCCATCCATCCATATATCCATCTATCTGTCCATCCATCCATCCAGTCATCTACCCATCTATTCACATACACATCCATCTGTTCATCAAACACCTCCAACATCTATCCATCTACTCTCCATCCACCCATATACACATCCATCTATCCATCTACACATCCATCTATAATCCATCCATTCATCTATCCATCATTTCATCCTACTCACTCATCCACACAGTCACATAAAGGAACTATTAGGAAATATAGCCAACCAGCCACTTTTATTTGCCAGTGACCCAGACCCAGTGCTGACATAAGGGTTAATCATGGTCTAGATGCTCAAGGGTGCTTAGCACTTAAGCTCTTAGCTAGATGCTCACTTAGCTCTTTGCAGGGCTCATGGGGCTGTAGTCTCAGAGGTATCTGAATTTCACCAGTAGGTATGGAGAGAGTTCAGAGGTGTCATCTATTGGTGACTGACCATAATCAGCAGTTCCCTGCTGCGTACCCCATGTGCACACATAGGACTGGAAACTCCCACCACCACCACCACCGCCACCACCACCACACCAGAGATGCTCCTAGGACCAGCAAGTGCCCTGTTCTCCTTTGCAGGGGCACATGGAGATGCATACAGACACGCACACATGTGCACACACATAGGTAGAGATCCAAACCCACACATAGGAAGGTACCTGCTAGCATCTGCAGCCTTCTAAGTTGAGGACAGCTTTTCAAGTTGAAAGACATGAGGTGTGGCCAGGTCAAAGCAGAGAGGCCTGTCCCTCTCCTCTCCCCACCAGTCCTCCCTGGAATAGGACCACAAACTCCTGGGCCACGTAGCTTGTGAGCAACTCCTCTGTCTGCTTTTCTACCCTCTCTCAGGAAACAGGCAGTGACAAGGCTGTCCTAGTGAAGTGCAGAGACCCCGAGCTGGCCTTCACTTGATGATGGTGGCCAAGTCCCATGATAGTCGCATAGTGTGGAGGATGCTGGCCCACTCACCTGAGTGGCTTGCCCTGAGGTCCCTCTTAGTGACCCTGCTCAACGCACTTAACATCACAGACAGAGGCAGAGACTGGGTTTCTTCTCAGGCCACACAGGTGACACCCTAGCCCTGGGCACCCGGGACTGCTTTAGCCCCCTTGACAAATAACTCCAGAACCTAGATGCATGAGGGTCCCCATGGGACCTGCCCATAGGCCCCAGCTGTGCCCCTCCTGACTGATCCCATTAAGAAGACACACAGATTGTGGGATGATACAGCAAACTATGTATAAATAAAATATTCTTATAAAAATAGTCTCTTACAAAATATTCTCTCTTATCCAGTGGCTTGCTTTCCAAAAGATGAAAACAGCAGGGGTTTATTATTCTTTTCTCTGTCTATTCCAAACTAGATTTTTTTTTTTTTCTTCTAATGACAATGTTTGAATTGGGAGGGCAGAAGATTAGGAAACATATTCTGGGGAAAAAAAATGTCTTCAAACTTGGACCAACTTAGATTTCTGGATAAGTAGCAGCAAATAGCAAAAATTAATGTGTGTGTGTGTGTGTGTGTGCGCGCGCGTGTGTGTGTGTGTGTGTGTGTATCTAGTAGATATAAAGAATAAAGGATGTCTGCTTATTGTATTTAAACCTCTAGTGTTGCAGAGGGAAGATACTTACAAAATCAACTAGCAGAAACATCTGCATAAAGAGTAACTATGTACAGTTCTACTTGGCTGCAGGTTCTAGGGACATAAATCATCCTGCTAGGAAAGCACAAGTTCACTTTGACTGCAGAAAAAGGATCCTGACGAGGCGGAAGGATTCTTTTTAATTAAATAAATTAATATTATTTTTTATCAGAATAAATTGTTAAATATTGCTCTGATGAGGCCCCGAAGGCCTGGAGTTCTGGCGAAAATCTTCGTTCCAGCCGTGCAGGGATGTGGGCGGTATCGGGGAGGAGAAGCAGCACTGTACACGGACCAGAACAGGTGAAGGCCCAAGGGCTTCTTTCCGCAGTGTCTGCCAGAAAACGGAAACAGGGCCCTCTGCAGCAGGAAAGACAAGCTCAGTGTTTCTGTGGCTCCCTCTGAAGATCAAGGCAGTGATCCAGAAGGCAATGGCAGTGTGGAGGCTATCCAGTCCTCCGGGCACTGCCCCGTGGCCAGGCGCGGGCTGGCCAGCTCACTTGCACGTATACATCTCTGTGCGCTCGCTGCACGTGTTGCACTTGACGTAGCAGCACCAGTGGAACTTGCAGTTGCACTGCCACACGCGGGCATACTGGTGGGTGTTGTAGCCTCGGCCGCAGCACATGAGGTCGCATCCGCTGGCCTGGGGGGCTGTCTTGTTACAGGCTCGGCCCTGTGTGCCCACACTACCTGTCACTGGGTCCTCGTCACAGTAGTTGGGTGACTTCTCGATGTATACCAAGTCCGTGTCCATGGGCTTGCGGTAGGACAAGGGTTTCTTGATCTTCAGAAAGGTGGGCCGCTTGTTGCGGCTGGCACGCACAGGCTCCACGTGGACAGCCTCGTTGTACTTGTCCTTAAGCACGTAGCCCAGCTCCCTGAACTGTGGCAGCGTGGTCCAGCATGTCTTGGTGGTGCAGGAGCCCGACACACCATGACACTTACACTCCAGCTTCATGTTCTCCTCCAGGATCTACAGGTCGGGCAGGAAGAGCACAAAGACATCACTGCAGGCACCCACCTGCTGCAGCTCAGCTGACCCACCTGCCCCTCTGGCTGATGTGGCCTTGATCATTCTTTGTGGTGCAGGAGACTCAGACCTGGATTCCAACACTTCCTCTCTCCCTCCCCATCCTCAGCCTAGGTGCTGGACCTGGGCCTGGAACTCGCTTATCTGCCTGCCCTCTCAGCACAGCTGGTACCAGTGCATGCTTAGGCTCTCTTCGCTTGGATAGGCCCAAGATCAATTTATTTCTGCAGCAGTGGGGGTGGGGGGAGGTACTGGGGATTGAACCCAGGGCATTTACACTGAAGTATCTCCCTAGTTTTTCAATTTCTCTTTTAAATGTGGAGGTAGAGTCTTTCTAAGTTGTCAAATTTCTCAGGCTGTCCTTGAACTTTCTATCTTACTGTCTGAGCTTCCCAGAGCATGAGGATTGCAGGTGTGAACTACCATACTCAGCTTGAAAACCAAGTTTGAATTAATATTTCCAAAACCAGGAGATTCATTTTGAAAGACAGGCTTTCAGGTTTTCTTGGGCACCCAGAAACACTGGGGTGATAACCAAAATATTTTGTAGTTGGTGCAACTGGGCACAGATCTACAATATAGTACTGTCCCAAAGCCACTGTGACTGTGCCTCTGTGTCTGGCTCACTGCATAGTGTGTGCCCTGCTGGGGAGTATGAATACAGTGCAGATGTCGTATGCCTGGCAGTGGCTTGGCTTCTATCTCATTTCATGCACATAAGAAATAGGCTCAAGAGGTTCATAGGTGCTGTGATCCTAATGGGTCTGACCTGGGCACATCCATGTGTTGGTCCAGGGCAGAAGGGATGAATAGTGTTACCTGCGCTCCAGGGGCATAGTGGAGGCACTGACATTGAATGCAAGCCACACAAATAGGAATTAGCCCTAGAGATATACTGGGGAAGCCAGGTGTGGTGCTAAACCTGTAATCCCAGCATTCGGGGTCAGTTACATGTCCAAGATCACCCTGGGCAACTTATTGACTTAGCGAGATACTATCTTAAAATAAAAAAGGGTAGGGAATATAACTCAGTATAAAGGCCTGGGGTTCAATGTTCATACCAAAAAGAAAAAGGAAGCAGAAAGGAAGGAAGGGAGGGAGGAAGGGAAGAAGAAAGAAAAGGAAGGCTGGGCGTGGTGGCTCATGCCTGTAATCCCAGCACTCGGGAGGCTGAGGCAGGAGGATTGGTGCGAGTTCGAGACCAGCCTAGGCTACAAAAGTGAGCTCAAGGCCAGCCTCAACTGCATAGCGAGACCCTGTCTCAAAAAAAAAAAAAAAAAAAAAAAAAAGAAAAGAAAAGGAAGGAAACAAAGGTGGCAGGAAGGGAAAAAAAGAAAAAGCTGATCATGAAAGACTTCCATAGAATGATCTCAGTGAATCAAGTTCAAAGGTAGGCAGCATTGGATGGGATTGTTTAGGGGCCATTGGGGGAGGCTATGGTTAATGAAAAGAAACAAGAAGGATCACAGATATCGGAGGAGAGGAGCTGCAGTTGGCTAGCTTTGCCCAGGCGTCTCCTGGTGTGTGAGAAATGTGCTGCTCCTTGATGTGGATGATGGTTCCATGGATCATGCTTTGCAGTTATTGTTTTAAGCAAAAGTTTTGTTCTGTGTTAAGCAAAGATGTGCTTTGTACTCTTTTGCATGTAAATGGTAGCTCCCAGTGTATAACAGTGTCATAGGCAATAGTGGTCCATAAGCCCATGAAAAGATGTTCAGCATTGTTAGTCAATAGGATGGTGCTGATCCGTATCATAATGAGCTCCCTCACACTGGTGAGAATGGTAGAGACTGACAACAGCCAGGGCTCATGGGGATCCAGAGAGATGAGGACCCTTACACTGTGCTGATGGGAAGGGAACCTGGGGTCCTCATCATGCAAAATAGTTTGGCAAGTCTTCCAAACTGAACCAGAGAGTTAGTCCAGGACGCAGCAGTTCCTCTCCTTGATGTATAACTAGGTTAGATGAACATGTATGTTCGCATGAAAACTCGTTTGTGCTCACTCATGGCAATCCTGTTCATAATAGCTAAGAAGTGGGACGGGGGGGGAACCCCACAAATGTCTTCCAGCTGACGTGTGGACAAACGAAGCATGGACTAGCTACCGAATGAAAATTGTACAACATTTACCGTAGTTCAGCCACACTGAGAATTAGTTTTATTGAAAAGGCTGCAGTTAACAAGTGCCATGGAAGGTGCAGAGAGGAGGAGTCCCTTGTCCATGTTGGTAAAGAGTTAGCTGGGAACAGCTATTATAGAAGTTCCTTAGCATAGTAAAATGAGAGCTGCCAGAGGAGCTGGCCCACCACTGTTGGGTGCATATCTAGAGGAGACACAACGGAGGGCGAGATGCTACGCTAGCTGTTCATGTGGCACCGCCCCCAACAGCCAAGACAGGGAAGCTGATGAGCACCCAGCAGCAGCTGGGAAACAGATGAAGGCAGTGTGGCCCTTATGCACTGCAGGCTATGTTCAGCCTTGAAGGAATGACATGCTGTCATTTGCAAGGACATGGAAGGAAGAGGAGGTTATGAAGTCAAATAAGCCAGACACAGAAGGGCTGAGGGAAGCCAAAGCAGCTGGTCTCCCAAAAGCTAAGAGCAGAATAGGGGTCACCATGGTGGGGAGGATAGGGGAAGAAGGGATGGGTACTGGATGGGTACTGGGTGATGATGGGTACTAAGTGATGGTTAGAGACACGAGTTCCTGCACAGTAGGGTGGCTAAAGACAGTATCCTGTGTCTTTGTATAGGTGAGAGAGATTTTGAATGTATCACCAAAACAGGTGAATGCCTATATTGCATGATATTGAATTATACCTCAAGAAGGTTGTATTTTAAAAGACAGTGGGAGGCCCCAGAAGGTTTAAGTTAGAAAGCAGTGTGAATGCAGTTTGACTTGCGAGTCCACGTTCCCAACTGTCACTGTTGCATGAGTAGGCTGCTAACCCCAGCAGTGCAGGCTGGGTTGGGGTGGCTGCCACGCTCCTGGGCATACAGCAGTGCCCTGCCCTTGAGGTCACCCTCTTCCTCTGGGGATGCTGATTGCCTGAGGCTGCAGTGATATTCAATGGGCTCTAATCAGGTGACAGGCAGCCTGACCCTGCTAACTTTGCATTCTGAGGGCCTCAGTGATCACATTATGTCCCCAGTGAGCCGGTCCTAATCACAGCTGCCCTGACCAGGGCTGGTCACTCAGCAGGCACCCAGCCTTCTCCCCAAGCCAGGGAATAGGAGCAGAGGAGGCATGTGTAGGTCAAGGCAGAAATATCTACACCCTAGCTCCTACCCTCCTGCCTTTCCTCCCTGGAGGCCTTGAACCCTGTGCTTCATTGTCTGGGGTTTTGCATGCCCTAGGATGCCAGGGTGCCCTGTACCTTCCCAGGGCCTGGCACCCTGCAGGGTGCATTCAGACTGCTCTACCAGCAGCTTAATCTGACCCAAGCAGTCATCCATTAGATGTTCAGGCTCTGGAAGTCCAGCCAGGTACCAAGCCTACATTGCTGGGGTGGGAGCAGCGACCTCTGGGGACAACTGGGGGATGGAGAAGGGTACCGCATTTTATGTGGGTGGTTATATCACTGGGTCACAGATTGAAAGACAGCTGTGTGGGGATGGTGGGCTCTGCAATTCCATCCCACCACCCTCACATTGCAGGAGGCCAGAGCTCTGACTGGAAGATGACACAAAGCCTGCGTCTGGAGGGCACCTGGCTGGTGAAAGGTGCTACAGGAAGGCTGGAGGTCAGGAAGAGGGTCTAGGGGTCACTGTACCTGCCTGGGCCCCACAAGATGGCTGTGACCCCTGGCAGAGGTCACAACACCTCCCTGGATTCCAGGCCTGAGGAGGGATGATATCCAGCATCTCACTGCCAGCTACAGGCACAGCACCAGCCCTTTTGGCTTCAGTAACTTGTACCTGTTTGATTCCCAAACCTATTAATAGTCTTGTTACAACACAGGTTGCATACCATATGGCTTACCCATTTAAGCACACAACTTAGTAGTTTTTCCTGTATTTCCAGAGCCCAATCACATAGCATTTTCATCACCCTCAAAAGAAACCCCTCTACCCATCAGCAGTCACTCTCCACTTCCCCTGGGCAGCTACCTCGTTAACAGCCTGGCCAAGACAGTCATATAAAAGAAGCCACACATAGGGCCAGGGAGATGGCCTCAGTGGTCTAAAGACCTGCCTGGCAAGCGCAGGGACTGGGGTTAGATCCCTGGTACTACATGCAGCACCAGCCGTGCCCTGGGCATGCAGAATGGGCCACTGAAACTGGGCATGGTGGCACATGACGGCAATCCCAGTGCTGGGGAGGCTGAAACAAGGCGGTCACTTAGAGTCCAAGCTAAGCAGTGAGAGCCTGTCCAAAATGCATAAAAAATAAAAAAAATTTAAAAAGCCACACGCCCAGTTTTCCAGGTCTTTCCATGTGGCAGCATTTGCCAGACTCTCCTGTTTTATTCTGGTCTTTCTCTCTCTCTCTCTCTCTCTCTCTCTCTCTCTCTCTCTCTCTCTCTCTCTCTCTCTCCCCTCTCTCTCTCTGACTCTCTAAAACAAAATTTCACCTAACAAAGTAATATGAATTATACAGTATTTGTTGTAGTACAGTGTTGTCTTCCAACCAGTTATTCCTATTACCAGGTACAGGCAGGTCTATTGCTGAGTTGAGGAGCAGCCAGTTTCTTATGCTCTCCTCATGTGCCAATGTGCATGCCCCATGATAGAGCCCAACAGAGCCGCACCCCACCCCAGGCCATGCTTTTCCTACACCGGCCAGGCTCTGGTGCCTGTGGCCCTGCATCTGCTGGGCCTTATCAGGAGGCCAGTCTTCACCACCTTGCACACAGTCCCTGCAGATCCTCCACCTGAGCTTCTGCTACTGCTTCTGGACTGTGAGGAAGCTCACCCTGTACGCAGCCATGAACAGCTTCCCAGAGCTGTATCTGCAGTATTGAAAAGCTGGAAAAATTTAAAGATCCACCACCGGGGACTGTTTCTTCCATTGCTGGCAGATCTGCTTCTCAATAGCCTGTTGCTGCGAGCCTCCAGGGGTGTGAGGAGGCTGGGTACCAACCGGGAGAAGAGATGAGCAAGACACCTGTTAGGGGATAGAACCAGATTGCGGGAGCCGTGCAGGTAAGGAAAGGCCCACTGTAATCCCCGCATTCTGGGAGGCCGAAGTAGGAGCACTGTAAAATTAAGCCCAACCTGAGTGATTTAGTGACCTGGTAAGTTCTTTTTTTTTTTTTTTTTTTGTCTTTTTGAGACAGGGTCTCGCTATGGAGTTGAGGCTGGCCTTGAGCTCACTTGTGTAGCCCAGGCTGGTCTTGAACTCGCACTGATCCTCCTGCCTCAGCCTCTCAAGTGCTGGGATTACAGGCGTGTACCACCATGCCCGGCAGACCTGGTAAGTTCTTTTATTTAATTTAATTTTATGTATTTAGTACGGGATCTACAGGGTCTCACTACACAGACTGGACTCAGTGATCCTTCCTGTTTTTCAGCCTCCTAAGCACTGGATTACAGGCATGTGCCACCATGCCTAGTCTCAATCGCTCTCTCAGCACTCTCTGGGGCAGGGCTGGCAAGGCACACGGAGGATTGAACTCTGGTTCCTGTGTCTGCCTAAGCGGGCACTTTGATCTCCTGAGCTATTTGAGCAGCCCTTGGTGAGCTCTTGTCCTATAGGAAAAGAATAAGTAAAGGTCTGACAATGTAGCACAGTGAGAAGGCTCTGGGGGTCAGTTCTCAGTGCCAAAGAAGGGGACAAAGAAGTTTGTGCCATGTGCCCCCTCCCCACCCCTGGAGTGCGCTGAGACTGCTATTGAGACTAGGTGTGGTGGCGCATGCCCGTAATCCCAGAGCTTGGGAGGCTGAAAACAGGTGGATCACTATGAGTCTGACCTGTGTAGTGAGACCTTATAGATCCTGTACTAAATACACAAAGAAAAACAAGACCTGCATATCTATGCTCCTAACAGGGACTTTGGGGATGGCCCGGGGTTGTCTTTTGGTCCTTTTTTGGTTGAGTGTTGGGGATGGAATTCAAAGCCTCACACAGGATAGGCAAGAGCTCCACCAGCACTAAGCCACCCTCAGCCCTAGACCTTTGGCCTGTTGGTTTTTGCTCTAATGGAGATTGAACCCAGGGGTTCCTGGGTGTTAGGCCAGTGCTCTACCTCTGAACCATATTCCCAGTCCTTTAAAAAATTTGTTTTTTGAGACAGAGTCTCACTAAGTTGCCAAGGATGGACTCAAACTTGTGATCCTCCTGTTTCAGTCTCCACCTTGCTAGACTTACAGGCATGCACCACACTGGGTTCAGCTATCCCTGGACCTTTTAAATATCCTACAAAATGAAAAGTCACTTCCTTCAAAATTCTTCTGTGGAAGTGCACAATGACTCCCTCTTGGTTTCCACAGTGGCCCCAGGCTACTTGAACTGGGGGCTGGGATGACCTAACCAGCGCCCCCTCAGGTATCCCAGATATTCACACCCTGTTCATCCTTCCAGGAAGGACCTATGTAAGGGAATTCTGATAAGATAGCTCTCAGCAAACCCAAATGTAGATCAAACCTCTCTCGTGCCCTGTTTCCCAGTTTCTGTAGGATCCACTCAACCCTCCAGCCACAGCACACTTACAGCAATGAGCCGCTGACCTATGGCTTTGCAAATCGTTGAGTATCTAATCTGGGAGGCACACACTGCTGGCTGGAGTGCCCAGCCTCAGAGTCCTCCAGCCTGCCCAGCAGCAGGGGCAGCAGCTTCCCCAGTAGTCTGTGCTGAGCTCTGAGAAGGCATCAGGGGAGTAGGTAATCAGGAACAGGGGCATCTGAGGGCAGAGGGTCCTCGCCTGCTGCTGAAACCTGGCTCTAATCACCTGGCACACCTGCAGGGGACTGCATGAGCTGAGCTCCTGGAAGACTCAGTCCGTCCCATGGGCTAAAGCATGGGGGCTGAAGTCAGCTTGAAGAGGGGTTAGCATCTACAATTTGTGGTATTTATGAAAAAAAGTTGATTGCAGAAGCTTAAGACAGGAGACACTGGGAAAGACAGAAAGCTTTAGATGACCACAAGTGAGCTACAAGATTACTGAAAAGCCAACGGTCTGGGGCCACATTAACTGAAGATGCACACAGCCAGGGTGGGACTCGTCTTCCTTTGTGATTTTTAAGGCTGCGAGGTGCCTGTCCTAGCAGATGGGCAGAGACAGAGCACGTGTATAGGAGGAGGCTGGAGGTCTCCTGAAAAATGAGGCAGAGCTGCTCAGCCTGGAGAAGACAGTGTCTGAGGGTCCAGCTCCGTGTGCCTGTCCTGGGACAGGGTGAGCAGGAGGAGGGCCACTTCTTGGACGCCAGGGCATGGGTAAAGTTTCAGGGGAGCAGAGCCCTGCTCAGAGAAGGGACAGCTTTTTCATGGTTCCCCTGGACTGGAGGGGGCAGCCAGGGAGGTGGTAAGCTCTTGGTCCCAGAAGGGTATGCAAGTGGCTGCTGGGGTCAGAAGGAATTCCTGTACCCAGTGGGGTGGGGCTACCACTGAGCTCCTTCTGTCCCCCAGTGGTGCCCCAGACCTGTCTGGAGAAGCAGGAAGGAGTTTCTGCACCACTGGAGGGAGAGGAATCAATCTTTCTGACAGGTCCCCCAGGAAGTGCCAACAATGAACCTACCAGGTGCTGCCCAGGGCCCAGAATTGCTCAGGGTGGGGCGCTCAGGCTGGGAGGGGCCTGGACAAAAACTTGGCTCTGGAAAATTCCCTGATTTAGGATGCCAAAGAGATGCTATCGAGAACTGCTGTGGGGCTTCCCAGAGAATGAGGTTACTTCCTAGAGGAAGAAGGTGGTCTCCAGGGGAAGGGGCTAGACAAAGGGGCTCTGGGTCCTGCCCATTCTGGGCTATGAGGTGCTCCCGGGAGCAGAGCCCCTGGCTCTCGCCACGACATCCTAGGGGATCATAACTTGTAAATAATACAGTTGCTTCCCATGGCCTCGGGCATGGGGCCACCCTTACTGTGCGGCCTTTTCCCCTGGGCTGGGTCACTCTGCACTGTTCCTTTGTCCTTCTGTGCCTACCCAACATGACCCACCCCCAGCTGGGACCCACCCCCAGCACCTGCTGCTTCCCCTGTGCCATATTTCTAGAAGGCCTGGTTTGTCCCAGAAATCAGCAAATACTGACATCTTGGTGAGGCTCTCCTGGCCACCAACGCTGGAGTGTCCATTCTGTTCACCGGTTTCCAGCAGTCACTGTCCCCACAAGGCATGATGTGGCCCCATAGGTCATTGGTAAGGACAGGCTCTGGACCCAGAGAAAGTTGTGAGGCTTTGATGTGCTTCTAAGTGAATAGCTCTGGGTTGTTTCTTTCCAGATATGAACCAGAGGGAGGAGGGGCGCAGAGCTGGCTGGGAGCAGGCCCTGTGAAGCCACATGGGCTCTGCGTGGTCCCCAGGAAAGTGGCAGAGCTGAGAAGTAGGTGCAGGGCAAGGGATGTGTGCAGGTGCTTCCAGGAGTGTCATCTGCCTCCTAATCAAGCTGGACTTGAATTCATCACCCCGGGTCCCTTCAGTTTCACGAATGAATGAATTCTCTCTGTTCTTGTGCCAGGCTAATGCAGTTTAAAGCATCAAGAGCACAAACCTTTTATCTATGTGGTGGGGATGTCCTTTGTAAGCCGGTGGCCAGACCCTGGTGGGTGAGTTTTGGGCCACACGTGACATGGAGGAGGGAGGGTTCTGTAGTCTCGCCAGCCTCACAGGGCTGTACGTCTCTAAACGAGCCCCTCTCCATCCATGGGCCTTGGGCGCTTCCCCCTCTGTACAATGAAGTGGCTAGAGGGGATCTTTGGGAGAAAAGACAGGAGCAATGGAAGAAGAGGCCTGGGGAGAGGAAAGAAGGGGCTCAGCTGCTGTCCACCTGCTCACCAGATTCCCTGGGTTGGCTCCAGGGCTGGGGGTGCAGTAGCAGCAGAGACCCGAGGAAGGGACCCTGTCCCTTGACTCCTGCACCTCCTGCTCCTCTCTCATCCCTCTCCGCCTCTGTTTCTCCTCCTCCTCCTCCCCCTCCTGTTCTGCTGTCCATCCATCATGAGCCCAAAAGCTGCGATTCACCCAGCTGCAGCTGTATTCCTCTGGGCAACTTGGATGAAAGAGGGGGAGAAACAGCTCCCCCCCCCAAACATTTGGAGTATTTTTTTTTTTTTTCTGGTTGCATTCTTTAAGTCATGCTGGACGCACGACTTCAGCAGAGCATTTCTGTCTGCCTCAGGTGGGGCGCATTCCACAGAAGCTGTGTGGGGCTGCCATGCAGCTGGCAGAGGCTGGCCAGGCCTCGGGAGGAAGCTTCAGCCTAAACCCAGGGCCAGCTTCTGGCCCCATCACGGCATTCTGGAGGCTCTGCTCATGCAGCTCCCTGTCCTCTCTGGCTCTTGTCCTCCAGGTGCAGCCTGTGCCCCACAGGGGTCTCCTTGGAAGCTGGGTCTGTGCACAGGAGCGCCTCTGCCCTGGGGCTGCATGCTCTAGGCTCCCAGCATAGGTGTGTACCCCTTGCGTAGTGACACCTACCCTCACACTCCTGTGCTCCCTGCCCGCACACACGGCTCACACTCCTCTTCATTCCTCCCCTCCTTCATCTTCCCACCACATAGTAATTCAGCCCCTGTCTGAGTGGGCAACCAGCATCTCACATCCTGAAACAGGAAGCAGCTACCACTCACCTACCACACAGGCACAGACCTGACGCTAGCTTCAACTCCCCTTTTGGAGCTTCATTGGAAAATGGTTTGGTTGTTGTTGTTTTAAAAACAGGATCTCACCATGTAGCCCAGGCTGGCTGTACTGGAGATCCTGCTGCCTCAACATCCTTACTGCTTGGGCTACAGGCGTGTGCCATGGTGCTTGGCTCCTCATTCCCTCCAGCCTTTGCTCTGTTGTCCTCTTTCTTGTCGCCCTGGAACATACCTACCACCCCATGAAGATGGAACACCTTTCTCTGTGTGATTTAGGGCATCTCCCAGGGGTGGATCCTGGTCTGCCTGTCCCCTGTTACACTCCTGGTAATCAGACAGATATCAAAAGGACCCCACTGGGATGAGGTAGTAAACCTCACCTGAGCAGAGGAGCTGAGGAGTCAGCAGAGAGAGGAGAGGAAGGGCCAGGCGGAGGGGCCGTGTGGGCTGGGTCTGCTGTGGAGGCTGCAGGATGCCACCTGCAAATGGACAGGGTCAGTGGTCTGGCTGGAGGACAGTAGGTCTGGGCAGAGGGCACTTGCCAGGTGGCACTAGAGAAGCCCTCTCTGGTGGCCATGCTGAGACAGCACAGATGCTTCAGTAGATGCAGGAAGATGGATACAAGAAAGAGCCGAGACACGCAGGAAGGCCAGGAGCCCTGGCTGTCGGAGAAGTCTCCAGTGCCAGGTGAGTGGGAAGGCCCTGGGGACTGTGGAAGGCCTGCTTTACCTTTAGGATGATTTTTACTTAGCAGTTCATACGGGAACTTCCAACTGTTGCCCTGAGCCACTTTTATATAGCGACGTGCACATAGTCACCTCCAGCCAGTCAGAGCACCCCATCTCCCAACAGCACTCTCAGTGCCAGTGAGGTTTCTTTCAAAATACCCTCCACAGACTTCTCTGTCCTGTTAAAGCTCCTGATCTTTCCTTTGTTGTCCAGACGGGCCAATGGTCAAGGCTGTCGTACTGTGTGCATGGATATCCTGTATTACAATACTATGCATGTACTGGATCATAACAGTATTCTTTGTTTAATCCCCCAATAAAAGATCCTTGGTTGGGAACTCATCTCTGAGTTGTTTTGACTTTGTCATGACAAAATGTGGCCTAGACATGGACTGGAAGGCAGCACTGACGCATGTCCGTCATCCTTCTGTCCCTGTGGGAGCCACCTGAGACAACTGACCTAAAGGAGGAAGAGCTGATCTGGGCTCCCCAGTTTCAGGGTTCAGTCTGTGGTGAGTTGACCTGTTGCTTTGGGCAGTGGCAGTGCAGGATGCCATGGCGGGAGCATGTGGTGGATGGAGCTGCTCATGTCACAGTGACCAGGAAGCAGAGTAGGAGCAGAGGACACAGCCTTGAGGCCACATCCCTAGTGACCCGACTTCCTCCATGGGGCCCCACCTGAAGAGCCTCCCCTGGGATCTCTTTGAAGACATCACAGTATGGAAGGTGCCATCCCAAAAGGCCACTATGGCATCGTGAAATACCTAATGTGGGCAAAACCATACAGACAGGAAGTAGATGAGCACTGGTCAAGATACCAGGATGGGGGAAGGAACATGGAGTGTTAGTTATGGCTTTTTCTCAGGTGCCAAAAACTTTTAAAATTGTGGTGGTGGGTGCATATTCCTGGATACACTAAAATTCAATGAATGCTCTGCTTTTCATAGGTGGGTTGAGCTGGGCACAGTGGTACATGCCATGGTCACAGCACTCAGGAAGCTGGGGCAGGAGGCCTGCAGGTTGAAGGCCAGCCTGAGCTCCAGGAAGGCTCTAGATGAGAGGACCTGGGGGTTTTGAAGGATGAGAAAGAGCTTGCCAGTGGAAAGCACGCTTCCCTTGGAGGGCTTTGGGCAGGGCTACATGATCCAGCTCTTGCTGGATTGAGCACCATCTGTGCCCCTTCACCCCGTTGTACAGCCTGGAGAACATCTAGCACCTTCCGAGGCTACCAGCCACTGAGGCAGCCTTGGTCCCAAACACAGGCTCTTGAGCCGGTAGCCAAGCAGATCTATCCTCAAGCAGCTGATGACATATGCACAGGGACACCTGAGATACTCTTTCTTTAGGCCCCACAGCTGGAGTTTTATGGTGGGGGACAGAAATGCTGAGTTTATGTTCTGGGCATTGCTTAGCAGGGGTGGGAACTCTCCACAGGGAGAGACCTGGGCGGGGAACAAAAGAGTCTCAGGACTCTGAGCTGTGGGGAGGGACCTGGTCTCTGTGGCTACCAGGAGCTGTGGGCATCCTCATGACTCCAAGACTATCCTCAATGGAGACTGGCCACTGGCTTGGGGACCCAGAGGGTGAAGCTGGAGCTCCCCACCTATTTCAGAGTTGGAAGGGATGGAGAGGGTATATCAAAAGATAGTCAGCTTCCCATTACCAGAAGAACTCAAGGTGGCTTGGATCTGGGCCACTCAACCAGGAGCCACCAGGCACAAAAGCTTGGGCTGGCTATGGCCAGTCTGGATGGAGATGTGTTGTCATATAAGTGCCAGGCTTTCAAAAGGTTATCACAGAAAAGAGGTAAGGAGTCTCATATTCCTATATACTGATGATATTTTTGGACATACAGTATTAGACTAAATAAATAATACCATTTAAATTAATGTACCTCAAAAAAAAATTAATGTCGCCTCTTTTTGGATATGGCCACTGGAGCACGCTGTCTTATTTCTCCTATGGAGCCATCAAGTGGCTCCTATTAAATTTTTATTGGGCCAATGTCTTAGTCTATTTTCTGTTAGTGAATACTAGAGACTAGGTAATTTACAAAGAAGAGAGATTCTGCAGATCAGAGTCCAGGAGTGCTATTGCTCAGGTGCATCAAGCCTTGCAGAGGGTGTTGTGGCTTGTGTCTAGATGTCCCCTCAAAGCACCATGCAGTCACAGGTGGTGACTTTTCATAGGTGGCTGGCGCTACAGTATGTGATGCTGGGATTAATTCAAGGTACAATGCTGGGCTCAAGGTCACTAGAGTCAAAGCTGTGAGTGCTGCCTACCCTTAGTAGCCTGGGTAAGATATAAGAGAAGGACCTGTGGTCATTCTTCCTTGATTCATTATTTCTGCCTGTCATGAGCTGTTTCTCTTCTGTGATGTCCCTCTGCCGTGCCACCCTGCCCTGCACCCAGCCGATAGAATTGTCTGAAACCTCTACAAACTATGAGCTAAATAAATCTTTTCCCCTGTCACTTGGGTGTTGGGTGTTTATCTCAGCAAGGTGAGAAAGTAACTCCCACAGGGCGTCGCATAGCCCCCCAGCAAGCTGCTAGCTCAGCTGTGTTCTTAGAAAGGCACTAAGACCACTGTGGGAGCCTCACCCTCGTGACCCATTGTCATCATCTCCTCAGGGCCCCACCTCCAAGTACCAGGAACATTTGGGATCTGGGGACCAGGTTTCCTGAACCTTATCTTTTGGGGGCCACTGAACCTGTAGCAGCCAGGGGCCCAGGGTCTTCCTAGGCCCTGCCCCACCCTGCCGTGCCAGGCCTATGCTCTCTAGGTGAGTCACATGCTTGATCAAGGTTGAGAAACATCTAGGAGTCCTGAGCTGGAGGCCTGAGGGGAACCCCAGCTTCCGATTGGGGACAGGAGCTGGTGGCTTGGAGGTCAGCCATGGACTGAAATATTTAAGTCATCCACGCTTTTGCCACTTAGCGTGCACTCCTTGTATCTTTTAAACACACCTCTCTGGCCCGCGCCACACATGTACCTTCAAAGTGGGGGATCTAGGAAAACTCACCATGCCTGGTTTGGATAGGAGGAATATCACACCGTGGGGCCATGGGCTGGCCCCCAAGAGCTTTGCTAAGACTAGGAAGTAATCTCAGAAAACAACTGGGGAAAAACAAAGATCTGTATATTCAAAGCAAAACCCAAAAAACCTGAATCATCTCCCTACCCTAAATTCCTTTTTCTTTTGCTCTCTATAAAGTTGGCTAGCAAGCATTCAATGGCACTAAATATAGAAATGGTGAGCAAGTAAATCACTCCGAGGTGCCACGTGTTGCCCAGGGCCTGTTTTACGGTTGAATTGCAAACCATTGAGAGCTTGGAACTGTAATTAAAATGCTGACACCCTCCCAACTGGGAACCTGTCCAGGGCACATGGAAGAGGGACCTCTCCCCATGCACCCCAGCCCCGCTTTCATGGCCCCCTGAACTTCCAGGAGGGCCCAGGAGTGACGTATCTGCCTCCCCTGTGACTCCACACACCCACCTGTGACTCTTCTCACTGCTAATCCCAAGAGTCGCACTGACCACTGCATTTCCAGGCCCTTGAACTTCCTGCTCCCTCCGACTGAAGTGGGATTTCCAGGTGCTCAGTCTGGCTCAGGACCTGCGGTCTCACAGAGGTCTCTCCTGACTGCCTGAGCTGAGGTCCTCTCGTGTCATTTCTGTCGTCTCGTCCTGCTTGACTTCTCATCACAGCATTGATGACTGTCTGACAACAGATTCTCTCTCCATTCCATTTGACTATCTATTGTCTGCCTCCCCCTGGAATGTCAGCTCCATAGGAGCAAGGGCTGTGCCTAATCCCGGAGCCTGAAACACCAGTAGATGCATAAATAGATGCTTACTAAATATTTGTTGAATGAATGAATGCATGGATTTCCAATCTTTTCTTTTAGTTGGTCTGGTGATCTCACTGGGAAAATGTCCAACTTCCCAGCAGTGAGCTCAGCTTTTTACCCATTCATTCAACCAATTATCCTTCCAAATAAATATCCATCCATCCACCCATCCAACCAAACACCCATAAAGCCATGAGCTAATATTATACTCTTACCTGCCCATCCATCCATCCATCCATCCATCCATCCATCCATCCATCCATCCATTATCCAGTTCACCCATCTAAATCAATTCCCAAATGAGTCTTTCTATTCTGGAGTCCTACAGTCCTCTTCACTCCCCTCCACCAGATCCTGCTTGTGTGACTGTGTCTCCATGCAGTACTTCTTCTCTCTTGAGAATGTATAATGTATAATGTTACAGTGGCCTGGCATTCAGGTAACTTGGGTTAGGATTGGAATTCTGGTTCGAACTTATGACTAAAGGCTTCAGTTATGAACTGAATACCAGCTACTGTGCTTCCAAATGGTCTCAGGTATAGACTGAATGCTTAAAGAGTTCTGGAAAGAACATTACAACATCCTTTCCTGCATGGAATTAGTGGGAAAACCCTGGTCAGTGTCTCCCTAAGGACAATAGCATCTGCCTATGTGCAGAAGAAATGTTGACAGCTGTGTAGAGGACCCTGAGCCTTCAGGTGACAGCCTGAGTTACAACCAGCCCTTGAGAATGAAGTGAATTCGTATGTCAAGGGTATATTTTTAAGCCCATCAAAAGCAAAAGTTATGTTGCATTTACCACTGGTTCCCAGTGTGTAGGGAAGAACTGACACATGGACATCAGCTGAGGTGTCCAGCATTACCTACTTGGCTGTGTACTCCTTGATAGCAGGGACCATTCCATTTTTTAACCATCTGTCAGTCTCCAAGTCTTGCACCTAACACAAAATTGTCACTGTAAATAGTTAATGAATGAATGAGTTAAGGAATACACACTAAAGAAAGTTAGCAAGAATGTAGACTCTGGAGCCAGACAGCCTGAATTTGTCTCCTGATTGTTTACTAGCTGTGTGACTTTGGGTGAGTCATGGAACTCTCTCTGTGTCTCAATTTCCTTGTTTGTGAAAGGAAGACCATCATAGAATGTACCTTCCTGGGTTCTTAAGAGAATTTTGTGGATTAATATATATGAAGTACTTCAAATAGTACCTGAATCAAGCATGGACTTCATAGGTGTTTTAAAGTAAAACTGGGTGTGGCAGTGCTGGTCTGTAACCCTAGCATTCAGAAGGCTGAAGCAAAAGGATTGACATGAGTTTGAAACCACTCTAGCATACTTAGTGAGTTCAAGGCCAGCCTGAATGGCATAGTAAGACCCTGTCTCCCCAAGAAACTAAAAACAAACACCCCCCTCAATAAAAGTCATGTATCTACTGGGCCACTGGAGTAAGTACTGAAGGCACAAAAAGTGGGAGGGAAGCTTCACTTGAGCCTGTGCTGTCCCCAGAGCAGGTTTCTATGGCAAGCATTGTGGCCACATTGGGGCTTCTTAGCACACTACCACTGTGATGCCAGTTGGACACTGTCACCAACAGAAAAGCAGCATGAGAGGAAACCGGAAGTGGTGGGGCAGTTGTCTCCAGTGGAAGGATCAGGAGAGGCCCCTTGAGACCTGACATCTGAGTGGACACTTGAAGGTGTGAGGGGGGGTGTTGGGTGGATAGCATCTCAGGCAGAGGGAATGGGGGATGTAGACCCTGGGCCAGGGACCCATGTGGATATCTGAGGAATGAGATAGGGGAGTGGAGCAGAGAGAGCAAGGGGAGGTGGGGAGTGGGTAAGTCAGAGAGCCACGTGGGCCCAGGGCAGGTGGGGCCCTGCTGGCCACTATGAATACATGGGCCTCTGTCCTGGAAAGGATTGGAGCTGCCGAGCTGGAGGCGTGGCCCCTGGGCCAGTGTGTATGTCACAGGGACAGAATCTCCGGTTATCGTTCGTGCGGAGCTGGGGCTCAGGTTTACAGAGGAGACCGCCAGCATGGTATCAGAATGGCTGGTGTCCCTGACCCTCCCTACTTAGTGAAGTAACAGATCTCAATGGATAGTTCTCTGTCCCTGAGGCCTCCCAGCATGCTCTGTGGTCAGGACAAGAAGAGTAATGGGACAGTTTAGAGCCAGAACATTAGGGCAATACCCAGAGGAATGGGAGGCAGGGGTCAAAGCTCATGGTGACCAGGATGATGACCAGTTGCAGGTGCAGGGCCACAGCTGTGGGCTTCCAGCTCATATCACATGCCAGTGTACCTCATGCAGCGCCTGATGGGCCCCCTATCCTTCCATCTACACCACAGGACCGAGGAGGAAACTGAGGCTCAGAGGGGGCGACTGCCCAAGCATGCAGCAGCCAGCCGCACATGCGGGGCTGTCAAACTCGGCACACCCATGTTGTTCTCACAGCCCAGTACAGGTGGAGGCCTGGTGAGAGCCCTGGAGTCAGAGTGGGCCATGGCCAGCACCCAAGGTCCCAGGTTGTCAAGGTGGACAACGATCCCCTCACCTGGATCACAGCTTCAGGGCTTGGCCAGGCGAAGGTGTTAAGAAAGATGAAAAAGCCCTGGGAAGTTACGAGATGCACAATGCAATCAATAGACTCACTATTATTCAGAGTGCCACCATTCTTACAGGTCTCAGCACCCCCTGCACCCCACACCTTAGAGTTTAAGCAGGGGTTGCCTGGGCACGCACACAGCGTGGGGGCACAGGTAGGGGCTGCCCAGGAGCCCTGGCTCCCACGCTTTCTACCACGGCAACCTCAAGTGTACTGCTTAACTCCTTTGAGCCTCAGTTGTTCTCCTCTGTGGAACGGGAATAACAACTGTTCCTTCTCAGTGAGATCCCTTAGGAGGAACACATGGCCACCAGCAGGGTACACAGTGCCACTGGGGAAGCCACCTGGCTAGGGCCTGGCCCCTTGCCCTGAGGTCCCAGGATGGCTGTGAGGTCAGGGAAGCCCCAGGACAGCCTGGCTGTGCTGTCCAGGAGCCTAGAGTGTGGGGCTCCCTGCCCAGGTCCCACGGCCATCTGAACAGTGTAGTCAATGCTCCTGAGGATGTGGGCACGTGGTATGGGGTGTCCGAGGATGGCAGGGGCCCATGCCCCCGCTCCCCTGAGCATGTCCCTTAGGAACAGACAGGTGTTCTTTGGGGGGATACAGTCGCCCCGGGAGCTCTCCTCAGAGGATACCCCCTGTCAGGACTTGGGAAGAAAGCACCTGTGGCCACACCTTCCTCTGACCACCTGGGCCCTATTCCTTTTCCCCTAGGACCACCCGCCCCCCTGCCCCCACTGTCCCTTTAGTTCCCTCCCCTCACCCTGGCATATTTGATAACACCCAGGTCTCCTGGGTCCCTGCACAAGGACAAAGGAGGCAATTGTCTCCAGTGGGTGCCTTTTGACTTGGTCTCACCCGGGTGTAACTGAGCCCCCCACCACTTGGCCTCACCTGTGAGGCTCTGGGCCCTCCCCTGCCCCCTCCACTAAACTGCACTGAGTCTGGGACTGAAGGCCATAGCTGTGCTGGGAATCCCATTGGGGACTGAGATTGTCAGGACGTGGAGGCCTTGGGCTGGCTGGAGGTGACCACTGTTGTGAAGCCCCTCGTGGGCCCCTTAGCGATGCTAATAATAATGTCTACTTGGGTGGGGTGGCCACATCTCTAACACCAGCTACTCAAAAGGCAGAAGCAGGAGGATTGCCAAGTTCAAATCCTAGCCTAAGCAACTTAGACTCTATTTTTAAAAACAAAACAAAACAACCAAACCCCAGCCAAACAAACAACAACAAAATAAACACCCCAAGACTGACTTTTGAACAATGGCTCTGTGCATCCCTGTGAGTGGGGAGGGAATCCTCGGCAGCCCTCGGGCTATTCAGAGACACTCGCCTTCGATCTGTGGCACCCTGCTGCAATGGCGTGGACACTCCTGGGCATGTGACATCCAGGCTTTCACCTGCTGGGAAGGGTGACACAAAGAACGCCTCTAGGCACAGGCACATTTCCACCTACCTGCAAAGTGTCCTCTACCTAGCAGAAGACAGCTGGAACAGACATATTTAGCAGTTAAGAAATGTGTCTAGATCCAGTTTGATGGGTTCGGACCCCAAGGGAGTACCTGCCGCTGTGTGGTTTTGGGCCACTTTCTTAACCTCTCTTTGTCTGGGTAACCTCTCTGTGTAAAAGGCAGTATGACATGGGTGACAGCACCTGGCTGTCCCTGCCCAGGGACAAGTGGAGGAACCTCAGGCCTCATGGGGCCCTGCTCCAGCCTGGCCTGTGTCTTTCTGACCTGGTCCTGTCCTCTATATACACACCACCTGCCTGGTCAGCCACGGGCTCCCTCAGCCCGCCTCAGTCCTTCACCCCACTCATTCCTTGCCTCAGCCAGGAGAAGGGACTACGCGCTGCAGCCTGCCTTGCCTAGGCTTAGGGAGCCCCAGGAGAGGCCAGCCTCCAGCTCCAAGGCCAGGCCAGGCCTGCGCTCCTCGCTGGGGTGACGCAGGTAGACTGGGCAGCCTGATTTAGTGCAAAAACAGGCCCAACAACGGACATGACCTAAAATGCATGCTTACTCCAAGCAGAGCGAAGCAGAGATTTAAAAACGCAATGCTAACTCAGGCAGACACCAGACTGAGACCGTGGGTAGTTCCTGACTCTGGGCCCGTAAATGAATCCCTGAAGGGTCGGAGATGGAGGAGCGCAGTGGGTGCCAGGGCTGAATGCTGGGTGGGGCCAGAGTTTCAGTTTGGGAGATGGACATGTTCTAGAGGACGGCAGTGGCTGAACAGCGAGAATCTGCCCACTGCTGCTGAGCTGTAGGGTTATAAGAGCGGCCAGAGAGGCTGAGCTCACATTAGGTATACCTTACCACGATGAAAGCAAAATAAGAACTGGCTGGGGGTCACGGCAGATACCTGTAATCTCAGCACTCTGGGAGGCTGAGGCAGGAAGACCAACTGAAGCCTGAGCAATTTAACAAGACCCTGTCTCCAAATAAAAAATAAGAAAGAAACCTGGAGGTGTTGCTGAAAGTGAAGAACTGGGTTCAATCCCTAATGCCATAATAAATGAATGAATAAATGAATGAATGAATGAATGAATGAATGAAATAAAGTTTACAAAAAGAAAAGTACTTTGTTTTTGAGACAGGACCTTGCTGTGTAGTTCAGGCTGCTTTAAACTCACTGAACAGCCCATGGTGGCCCAGGTTGCATGGTGATCCTCCTGCCTCAGACTCTTTGAGTGCTGAGATTACAGGCATCTGCCATCCCACCCAGCAAAGGTGGTATTTTTTAAAACATGGATTATAAAAATGGATTATGGACTTAAATGTAAAATGTAAAGTTGGAGGGGGGCAATAAAAAGAAAAACAAAACAGATGGAAAATCTTTAGGATCTAGAATTGAGTAGAAAAACTTTTAGGCAAAATAAAAAGTGCTATCCTAAGAGGAAAAGTGGATAACTTAGGCTTTGTGAAACTAAAAGTACTTTGTGAAAAATCCTACGAGGAATAAAAAGACAAGCTAGCGACAAAAGAGGGAGATGGCCAACCCAATCTTGACACAGAGCTAGAACTACACAATGAACAAATGCAGTAGGAAGCAAAAACAAACAAACAAACAAAAACAAAAAAACACCCAGCAGGCTATGAGAAAATGGGCAAGAGCCATGAATAGACACTCTTGGGTGTGGGCTGGACAGATAGCAGCCATGTGCTGAAAGAGGCATCATCAGAAAGGCAGTGACAATGACACAGGGCTACCTGCAGGAGAGGCATGAAGGGAGTGACTCAGGTTCTGGGACTGGAAAAGGGCAGCTATGGAGGCCCACGTGGCTCAGTCCCCGCAGGTGCACGCTGTTTCGAGGCAGTAGAGTAGGGGTGGCATCCCTGGGAGGTGGTAAAACCTTCAAGACCTGGGCCTGGCAGGAAGTCTTAGGTCACTGGGGATGAAGGGGCGAGGGGACCCCAGAGAGAGGTGAATGTTTGAATGAACCATGATATGTCTGGGTCATGGAATAGTACACAGGCAGAAAAGGGACAGACTAAGTATACGCATAAGCCCATGAGTGCGTCTCAAAGGAATTATGGGGGTGGAAAGAACCTAAAGGTTCTGTAGTGTACAATTCCACCTACACTATGGTTGTGGGAATGTACACAATTTTTGAGATAGTAGAAATATAAAAATAGGGAATAAACGAGTGGTTTCTAGGGAAAAGGGGGCAACTATGCTGGGCAGTGTGGGGATCCTTTGGCACTCTGTGTGCCAACCATGTCAACATCACAGCCCAGCTGGGACATTATCAAGCTGTTACTATGCTGGAGAACTGCAGGATAGTTGCACAGGAGCTCACTATGTTGTTACAACTATATGCAAATTATCACTCTCTCAATATCCATGTTATTACAAGTACAAGAAACCTAGTTAAATTTGAGTTTGATGTAAATAAGTTTTCACTGTATCTCTCTTTGGGAATATAACAGGAATGGTTCATCTCAAATTCAGATTTACCCGAGAGAGTCCTAGATTATATGTGGGAGAATCCTGCTCCTGAGAAACTCCCCCAGGACGGAGCAGGTACTTGTCATCTCACTCATTTGTGATCCATTCAATTTTTCTTAAGTGCCAGCCGCCACGCACAGCCAGGGATTCAACTATGAACCGACACCCTCCTTACCCTTTTGGGGGACTTGGCGGTACAGGGTTAGAAGCAATAAAGAGCCGTGGTAAGAAGACAATCTTACTGCGTGCAGAGAGACACGATGGAGGCCAAGACAGAAGGCAAGGCAAGACTTCCTTTAGGTCAACTGGAGGAAGCTACTTGTGTTAGTATTTGGAAGGAATAGTGTTTCAGACAGACAAAGCTGCAAGCACAAAGGCTGTGAGGCAGGAGCACACTAGGTCGGTGCCCCGAATGTGTGGCTGGAGGCTGATGACAAAGCTGGCATCCAAATTTCCAAAGAACTCTGTGTCCTCACATGGGACCCTCCTCCAGCACCAAACAGAAGAAATCTTCCTGGGGGCTGAAGCTGAGGTCCTGAGGAATGAAACTTGCCCAAGGCCAAGGACTGACTGCAGACCTTTTAATCCCAAGACAAAATTCTGTGATGGTGTGGGGTAGAGCTGGAGGCACAGCCCAGGGCGATACCTCCTGCCAGCCTACCGAAGCCGTCAGCAGCCCTCAGGCGAGGTGGGGCGGAGCTCCCCAGGCCCTCCACATACCACTATGAGCCACTTTCTTGGGCCAACTATGCAAGTGGCCCTCAGGATAGCAAAGCAAGTCTTATCGGGAGCCTGACCGGCCCTGACTCATAGCCCCACCTGGGGCCAGGGCAGGAGTGGGAATCCAGCTCTCGGGAGCACCCGACCAGGCGGGCAGGGCAGGAAAGGACAAGACTGACACCCTCTGTGCACAGGAGCAGGCTGGGAGGCGACTGCTCAGGTGGAATTCCAGGGCCCTGAGCTCACTGCCTGGGAGCAGCTGCATTCCAGCAGGGGCCAGTCTGGCCCAGCTGGGTCCCCAAACTCAGCTCCCTCCCTGGGGCCCCCAGAGCTCCCCAGGGGTGTAGCCAATGAGGCAGCCAAGGCCAGGTGCAGATAGGGGGCTCGGAGTGCAGGCTGGGGTCCCTGTCTCTGCCTCCTGCACAGTATGACTGGGGCAGCGCCTTGGGAAGCCCAAGTTCCAGGATCCTCCACACCTGTCCAGCTCTGCTAGTTTTACAGAGGCCAGGGCCAGCCGCTGGCTGCCAGGAAGTAGCTCTGACTGGGAGCTTGCTCCAGAACGGGGGTCCTGGCAGCAGCTGCCAAGGCATCCACGGCTGCAGCTATGTAATCTCTTACTCAGGCACCCAGCAGCACCCTCGCATCTCCCTGAGTACCTCCGCCTGGGCCCTCCCCCAGTGACACAGCCATGGCAGCCAGGAGCCTACCACATGCACTCTACCATCGAGGCACAGCCTACTCCTGCCCACCTGCCCTCTTCCTTGCAGTGTCTTGTCTAGCTAACGGACTCCCACTTATCCCTCAAAGACCTACCTAAAGTTCCCTTTTTCCCTTTGGCAGCCTTTAGAATTCTAGAAATCATTCTTCCTCTGGCCTCCTTTCTGCACCTTCGGTATTGAGTTTCTCCTCAACTGTTGCAGTCCTCAGGCATGGCTTTGGTTGCTCTTGTCTGACTCTTCACTAGATAAGTAACTGGAGGGTGGTTCACCTGTGCACTGCCCAAAAGGAGGCAAACAAGTGGTATGAAGCAAAGAAAGAAAGAAAGAAAGAGGGAAAGAAAGAAAGAAAGAAAGAAAGAAAGAAAGAAAGGAAAGAAAGAAAGAAGGAAATGGTACAAAGCCACAGAAAGTCAAAGACTTCAACAGAGATCTGATTCTTCTCTCCTTCCCAGCCCAGGATCCTAGAACTTTAGGACCCAGCCACCAGAATATGAGCCTGATATTCCACAGCCCTGGGCTGCGCAGCCTGTACCTTTATGGCTTTCTCCTGCTCACTGCAGAGGTGACTATCTGAAATGGTGCTGTCCCCAGAGGTGGCTGCAACCCCTGCTGCTGCCTCCTGCCCTGATCACTGTGTAACTCTCACTGTGGGCCATCCAACCTCAGTGGAGGGGTCGCTACCCCAGCCCCAGGTCCCATGGCCACTGCAGGCCTGGGACCCAGCTGGGGACCAGCAGTGCCTCAAGTGCTCCCTTCACGCCTCCTTCCCAGCCAGGAGGAACCCCGAGCCCTGGTGCCCTCTCCTCATAAATGTGGGCATGCTTCTTTCCAAGTGCTGACTCCCCAGCTCTTCTGCTGCATGTTTGGGGTGTCTCCAGGGGTCCTGAACCTTCCCATAAGCAGTATCACCTGCATCCCAGGAACCAACAGGCTGATACCTGTGATCCAGAACATGGCTGGGGTCACTGTCCTGGTGGACAGAAGGGATGGAGTCCACCACAGCTGATGGCTGATTTTGCTCCTTCCTGCCTGGCGCCCCAGGCTCGGGCCATGTAGGACCCCGCAACAGGCTGGGAGACACCTCCCTGTCTCCCTGCTCTGTTGTGTGGCCACCTCTTAGGTGCCCAAGGGCCAGCACTAGGCCACTGCCTACCCCAAGGGTGCTCAGCCCTTCCCGGGGTGCTCTCTGGAGCACCTGGCTTTCCCTTTCAGACTAGGAGTTTAATTCATGGCAGCTGGTTGAACAGAGTCTCCAGGAAGTTCCTAAGCAGGTTCCTCCTCAGCTGAGTGGAACTGGGCAGCTGGAGGGACACTGCTCCCCGGGCTCCTCTGCACACACTCACTCCTGGCCCCAGCTGCAGGGTGTTTCCCAAGGTCTGTTTCTATGACTTCTATCTCTCCTGTGCTCCAGAACCATCCATGGCTCCCAGTAACGACAAGGGACTTCTCACCCACCCTGTAGATATTTATAGAGACAGTGTTTTGTGCCAAGGCCTGGGCAGCTTTGGTGACAGAAACACCTGACACCTCTGTCCTTCGTGAGCCTTCAGCCTGGCGGCAAGGACTGTCCTGGATGCAACTGGGCAGGAACAGGGATATCTTGCCTGAAATGGGGGCCACAGGAAGGCAGCCACAGGGGTGCGGGGCAGATCACTCCTTGGCTGAGCAGGGACCAACTGGGCAGGCTGCTCAGGCCATGGCCCCCTCTTTAGGATCCTCCAGGCCCGCAGGCTGGGTCTCATGCTCATCTCAGACCTCCACCTCCAGAGCTCTATCCACTGCTCCTCCACACCAGGCTTGGTGCTTATCCCTTCTTCTCTGCTTAACCAAACCTCGCTTATTGCCGGCCACCTCCTCCAAGAAGCCCACCAAGCCTAGGGTTCTGACCACTTCTTGCTTTCACATCAGCTTTGCCCACCAGCCCAGGTCACTACGACTGAGTGGCAGCTAGAAGCCTCAGGCCTGCACTAGACAAACACAAGTGAAAACAATGCCGAGATTCCGTCTCACTCCAGAAAGAACAGCTTTCATCAAGCAATCAACCAACAATAAAGCTGGTGAGGCTGCAGGGATAAAGGAACCTTTCTCTACTGCTGGCTGGAAGGTAAACTAGTGCAACCACTGTGGAAATCAGTATGGAGAGTCCTTAAAAAGCTAAAACTAGAGGTTCCATTTGACCTACTGTTCCCCTGCTAGATTTCTTCCCTCATTCAGTGATCCCACCCACGCTGATAGTGACACCATTCACAGTAGCTGATAGTCACGTTTATAGCAGCACAACCAGTGAACATATCCATCAACAGACGGGTGGGGAAAGAAAATGTGGTCCTTATACACAATGGAGCACTGCTCTGCTGGAAGGGAAAGGAAAGGAGAGGAGAGGAGAGGAGAGGAGAGGAGAGGAGAGGAGAGGAGAGGAGAGGAAGCTCAGTCATTTGTAGGAATGAGGATGCCCCTGAAAACCAGTGTGAAGAGAAGGGGATCAGATGTGCCAGCTTAAATATTGCTGTTTCTCTTATGTGCAAAACCCAAAGTAGAGACAAACAGCAAGGTGAAATGCATAACAGAAGTGGGAAGATCTTCGCAAATGGAAAGGGACCAAGAGCCGAGGAGGAGGGGGAGAACTGAGACATGCTATGTCCAAGTGCCAGCTCCCCACAACCAATGTATTCATTATGTGCTGCAAACGTGTAATGAGAAAACAATAAGAAAAGAAGAGCCGCATGCTGGGCAGAGCCAAGCGGTTTATATGATGCCCTCCCACATGACTGCCACCAGACCCTGGGCACCGCTCCCCTGGAATCCTCACTACGGCCCACCCAGACAGTCCCAAATGAGGACTGGGAGGGATAGTCTTGCCTGCCTCTTTGAGCTGTGACCTGAAGGCTCAGGTCCTCAGACAGAGGAACTTGCCTGCCTGGAGGTCTCCCCCTGGGCAGGAGCTCCACCCGTGGGTCTAGACAGGCAGGGCCAGCAGCACACTTACCCGAGGATATCATCCTGGGCCAGAGTAGGTGAGCAGCGCCCATGTGACTCATCAGGGCTGCCCGGAAGGGAGTCTCTGACACACAGGATGTGGCCTCAGGCCACAGGGAGGGTGGGACTGAGCCCGTTCCCTGCTGGGGTACCGGTGCACTGCTCTCTACCTGTCAAGGCCCGGCAGGCCCCTCCCACCAGTGCACACACACAGCCCAGGTGAGCTCTGAGGATGTCAGGCCAGGCCCTGCAGTGCGCAAAGGAGTGGCAGAGCTGGGCCTGCACCCAGGGGGCTGCCCAGAAAGCCAGGCCACGATCACCATGACATGACCACACGGCACACAGGTCGAGATCATATGCACCGCAGCAGGACAGGATTGGTACGCTCTGTGGGACTCGCGACACATTTCTTAACTGCTCTTGACCCCATCTCCTGTATGGGAGGTCAGTGTTTACCTTGCCTCCTGCAGATGCTGGCTGTGACTTCGAAGTCCTGCAGGTAGGAGAAGCCTGGTTCCACCAGGACAAGACCTGCCACTCTGACGATAGTATGTGAGCCCTGAGGGTATCTTTAGTTTTTACTTTTCTTATTTTTTTTTTAAGAGTTATTGATGACAATCATTTTTCAAAACATAGTGACTGCAGATAAAATCAGAGACTAAAATCTTAGCCTTGGGCCACATGGGGGTCAGAGCCCTGCGTGGCTCCATGTGGCAGAACCCAGCTGTGGGGCTGAGTTCCAGCTCCCGCATTCAGGGCCTATGAACTGGGCCTGTGTCCAGCTGTGTACTTGCCCATACCTGTGCTTGTGGTGGTGGCCCTGCCAGGCTAGTCACGGCAGTGCTCTGTCCCCTACCCAAGCGCAGCACTGGGCCTCCCTCCCTCTTCACACTGGCTCACAGCGCTTCTCCAGAGACCAACCTTCCTCCAAACCCTCCCGGATGCAGGGTAGCCATGGTTGGTTCTGAGAATCTCAGCCTTCACAGCCCTGGCCAGAACCCACACCCAACCTCAGGCTGCTGACTTGGCTACCCAAGATGCCTGGACAAGTGCATATGCTTGAATACTTCCTGGGGTATCAAGTCCCTCACTGGGGACTTGACCCATTTCTTAGTAACGATGTCTTCACCCAGACAGGGCCCTCCCTCCCTGGGATTTTCCCTCCTATGCCCTCTGGGTCTGCAGACCCCTGTGTTCCTCCTGCCCTTGGACCACCTACGCTCATGGGATAGGGTGCCGCCTCCTCTGGGAGCCCTCAGAAACATTCACGACTCTCATATCCAGGAGCATTTGAAGGAGCAATAAAGAAACTATGATTACCTTTTTCATTTTGAGCTTTAGATCTTGCTTAAGGCAACTATGGATGGGTTAGCTGGTGTACCAGCCAGGCACAAGGAAGCCTCCTCCTAAGCCCCAGCCCTCTGCTGCAGTCAGAGTTGTGTACAGCTGATTCTATGGACCCGAAGACAGGTGTTCACATCCACCCTTTTTCCTGTCTTGTTTTAATGGAAATTCAACCTCTGGGTCACCAATGAACCTCACGCGAGACAGAAACCCAACCAGCTGCGATGGATGAAGCAGAATGAATACCTGGGCAGGGTCTCCAGCTGTCCCCAGCCCAGAACAGGAGGCAAGGTCACAGCAGTGGCTCACAGTCCCTGTGCGGAGCCCGATCCCCTCCCTGGCTGCCTACCTTGCGGCCTGCCTCGTTATTGTGTAAGTTCATGAGAGTCCGGGCATTCTGCTTGATCTCGCGCGCATCCACAAAGACCTTGGCGAAGCCGATGCCGTAGCGAATGTCGGCAGAGCAGCCACCCCACTTCCAGCCCTCGTCCCGGTGGTACTGGCCTTGCTTCTCTTTGTCACAGCCACAGTCGCTCAGGTTGCCCTGGGTGCAGGCGGCGGTGATGGCATGGGCCACGCCTGCGGCGATGATAGCGTAGGTGAAGGCAGCCTCCCGGCTCCCTGAGGAGGGAGAGAAGAGGGGAGATGTTCTGTGGGGTGGTTCTTGTGGGTCTGTGCATTAGCCACCCGGGGGACTGGTCCAGGGGCAGCTGAGCTCTGGGCAGTGGCTCCCCGGAGCTGGGCGTCCACTCCTGGGTGGAGACCAGGCCCAAGCAGCTCCTCTGTGCACAGCAGCCGCTCCACTCTGTCAGAGGGGCGCCTGGCCAGTGGGGAATAGGGCATGTGGGCTGCCTGCCCCAGCTCTGGAAGGCTGTACCCAGAGTTCCCTTCTCATTGATGGCAGAGAGCAGGAGGAGTCCATCCCTGTGCCTGATGTGCTCTTGTGGCCACTGTCCCCACTGCTGCGTTCCCTGCTGGCCTAGATGCCCCATTCCCTGCCTTCCTTTGTAGCCCCCTCGCTGGACTGCTCCTGCAGTGGTGATGGAGGGTCCTGAGTTGGGGTTACTGGGGGCACCGTGCTGGGGTGGGGTGCAAACTCATTGCTACCTCTGAGTGCCTCTTCCTTTCCCTGTAGAAATGGTTCAAGAGCAGTACCTGTGTCACAGGGTGCAGACAGATCCAGGCACTGCAGAGGGCCCTGCTTGGTATCTCAGGGGAGGCCCTGCCAAGAAGTCTGAGCTGGGAGCAGGTGCCTGGGGAGTGCGGGTTGCTAGGCAGAGAGGCTTTAGGGCACGCTGAAGGGGAGGGGATGGGAGGTGGCTGTAGTTTGGTGTCTTGGGGTGGGTAAATTCCCTCTCTATTGGCTGCAAAGACACACTGGACACCTAGTTCCATGCCTCACTGTAACTTGGGGAGTCCCATTTCCTTGTCTCCTTAGTTAGGGAATGTGACTAAAGCTAGTGTCTATCCTGATAGGAGGCCCTGGGAGGGTGAAGGAGAGGCCATGCAGAATGCTTAGCCACATCTGGCTCAACAGTGGTCCCACACTGGACATTCAAAGCACAGGACCCCCACTTCAGGGGCCCCTTGACCTCTGGGACTTGCAGATGGCACGATTTGGGCAGCTCCCCAGCACCCAGCTCTGCAGTGAGCATCTCCTGAGTCTATGTTGGAGAGCAGCTGCGGGTGGCATGTGCCTGGCAGTGTGGTGACAGAGTGCTGTGGACCTGCTTGGTGATGAAACCCAGCAATGCTTTGCTACATGAAATCAAGAAGAGAGGCTGTTGGGCTCACTGGGACATAGGACCCTGGCCCAGCCATGGAAAGACAGAAGAGGCAACATCGTAGGCTGGGGTGCGATGGGAGCTCCTTACTCTGCTGGGGTCAGCAGAGGATGGGGGTTTGAATGAAGGACACAGGGGACAGTGATCAGGTCTTTGAGCCCTGTAGAGGCTGGAAAAGAGATAGCATCTGATAGCTAGTGTCCCAGAGAAAGGGACTCGGGAAACCCCGTGAAACACCCAACACAAGCCAGGAGATACAACTCAGCCAGCGGAGGTAGGAGGGTAAGTCTGGGATTCTCTGGTCTGATGAACCTGGCAGCCCTAATCCTTCCCTGACACACACTGGAAGCTCAAGCCTGTCCTGCTGCATGCTCTGGGGCTCCTAGTCCAACAGGAGCATGGACTCCAGGAGGGGCCAAGAAGAAGCACCCACCCTGCCTTGGGCACCAGCTCATGCCCCAGAGTGTCAAGTGCACAGGAAGCAAACCTTAAGGCTGTGCCAACCGCATGCTCAGGCAGCAGAGAAAAGAGCAGTCCAGTAGGGGGGCGTGGAGAGGCACTTTCTCCAGGGTGGAGGCGTCCCCTAACCTCTCTATAGTCCACTTCCTCCTTGTGAAATGAGGTGACCACAGTTCCAACCTTAGTATGGTGACTGTGAAGCACAGAACAAATTTCCAGTGGCCAAGCACTTGGACAGAGCTCAGCCTGAGCACAGGACCCCAGTGCTGGCAATTACAAAGTGTGGAAGACACCAGTAGTTGCTCCCCTAAGAGAGGAGGTTGAAGATAAAGCCGAGGGTCTTCATGTCTCTTTACTGACAGTTGAAGAAACTGAGGCCAAAAGAAAGGTCTGACTTGTCCAGGGCACCCAGCTGGTGGGTAGCACCCCAATTTGGGCTCTAGGAACCCTATAGAGGCCAAGAGGTATCCCCACAGATGATCTGACTCCTAGGTACAGAGGGTGGGTACCACAGGGAGACTTGCTTCATCAGCCCAAGGGTGAAGTATGGGGAGGGGGCAGGGAGCCTGGCCCGAGCTCTGTCCACCTCCCAGGCTGCCTGGTAGATTCTTGTCTATGGTCTCCAGACCCCTGCACCCATCACCCCTCTAGAATACCACTACCTAGAAGGCAAATGCTTTGTCATGATTCTTGATATGTCCCAGGACCTGACCCATAGAAAGCAATCAGTAAATATCCACCCAGAGAGTAAATGAATGGCAGAGGCTCTCAAGGGGGGCCCCCCACTGCACAGTCTTCCCTGATGCTCTACACAGCCCTGTGGGAGAGCCTCTTTTCCTCAGGAACACAGCTTTCTGAGGAGTTGAAAATAGCACCACCATTGTGCATGCGAGGAGACCAAGGCTCAGAGGGCTCCTTACTAGGCTGGGTGGAACCCAGGATGAGTTCCTACCTCTTCTCCCAGTCCCCGGCCCAACATCAGTGGCTGGCCAGAGGATGACCACCTCCTGGAGGCCAGGCTCAGGGTGGGCTTCCTGCACTGCAGCCTACAGCAGCTCCTGTGCTGACACTACTCTCCACCACTTTACACTGGGGGAGATGGGGTCTGTGGGGAAGAAAAGTGATTCGCCGACTCCCCACCTAGAAACTGCCAGACCTGGCCTTAAGCAGTCATGCTGGGCAGCTCCTGCCTTGGCCTCCTCCCCTCCCATCCTGGCCATCTTTGTGTCTAGGAGCCCATGGTACAGAATGGGGTAAGGAGGCCACTTTTGTCCAAAAGAGGCATTCAGTTACCAGTTACAATAAATTAATGTTGCCAGTTATCACTAAATGATGGCTTGGGTCCTGTAGAGGAGGACACTTGGCTGAGCTGAGAGTACAGAGTAAGGCAGACAGCAAGCAGAAAAGAATACTGGAACCCTGAAATCTGACTTTTGGGGTGAGGAATTACCTCCAACTCCATCCAGTCCAGCCTCCCTCATCAGGCAGATGAGCAGGGGAAACCAAGGCTCAGAGAAGTGAGGCGATTTCCTGGGCAGAGCTCGGGTGCCAACCCAGATGACACAAATGTCCTAACCAACTCCAGAGGATGTCTTCAGGGCCTGATCATACACACTGCTTGGTGGAGCTGACCCCTCTCAGTTCCTTCAAATATCTTCTTGCCTGACCCATTTCCCAAACATCATCACTCGTCTCTTAACAGATATCATCAAGGTACTTCTTTTTTGGTGGGGATGGTGCTTTTTGAGACAGGGTCCCAGGCTATAGCCTAGGCTGCCCTTGAACTGGCTTCCTGGGTGCTGGGCTTACAGCCTGCTCTCCTGCCCCAGAGGCATAGTGCCCTTTCTAATCACACCAGTGCCCTGGCCTTGCTCTTCCCTGGATCCTCCCATGGGGTTGGCACAGAACACTAGGCTGGCAAGGGGCTATGTGCCACCAGGAATGGCCTCCTCACCTTCCTACCCAGGTAAGAGAAGAGCCCCTGTGTAGACCCCTTCCGCACCTTAGGGACCAAGCATGTGCCCAGTCCCTTCTCTCGACACCTACTGAGTGCCAGGCACCCTGCTGGAAACTGGGAAAACAGACACTGGGATCCAGCCATGGAAGAGGGGAAGGGACGGTGGCCCCGAGGGTGTGACCTGTGGTGGAGCGGTGAGGCAGGAGCTAGAGAAAGCCAGGTTGTGGTGGTGTGCAGCGGCAGGCTCTTCTTCTTCGGTCTTCATTCATCTGGGCGACCTACTCAAGCCCTCTGCCTCCCTGTGCTCCTGTTATTCCATCTGTGAAATGGGACTGCAGGCTCCCTGCCAAGTTGCTCTAAGGATCCCGCAAAACTTCCGTGTCCAGTGCCCTAGAAGGCGGTGGCTGAGTGGTATGTGTTATCACTGAGGTGAACACGGGGCCCAGCTGACGCCCTATGTTCCAGCTCCATGATGATCCCAGCGGGGACAGAGGAAATGAACTGATGTCCAAGCCTGCCCGAAAGATTCCACTTCACCGCCCTACAAATGGCTCGCACCGGAATATTATCTGGGTATATTTACGATATCTTACTGGAAACCACAGAGTGCATTGTGTTTTTTTTCTCTTTTGCTATTTAAAGCAATGGGTCAGAGAGCAAGCAATCAGCAATGACACAGGCTGAAATATGTGATGATTTGGAAAATATACAGATGGAAAAAGGTTGGCCCTGCCAGCCCTGCACCAGGGCAGCTCTCTGGTTGTGTGGGCTCAGAAGGCTACACGTTGCCACTCACATCCAAAGGAAGCCTCTTGAGGCAAAACTGGAAGATTTGGGGGCACAGGTGCCTGGGCTGAGTCTGGTGAGGTTACAGCCCCATAGTCAGGAATTGGGGGACATGCTGCGCCAGTCCCCAGGCTCTTCCCTGCTCTCCTGCCTCAGTTCTGTCTCTGGATCTCTCTTCCCCTGGAGCAAGGCTGAACCCCAGTACATTCAGGCTCTGCTTCAACCTGAAATGCCCTTCCTGTCCCTCTGCCTGGCGAAAGGGGGGGGGGCTGTGAGTGTGGTCAGGTGGTTTTTTTTTTTTTTTTTTGCCTTTTTGAGACAGAGTCTCGCTATGCAGTTGAGGCTGGTCCTGAGCTCACTTTTGTAGCCCAGGCTGGTCTCGAACTCGCACCAATCCTCCTGCCTCAGCCTCCCGAGTGCTGGGATTACAGGCGTGCACCACCACGCCCGGCCTTGGTCAGGTGGTTTTAAAGCAAGTCCTGGAGGCTCCCAAAACCTTGGCCCACCACCTTGCTCCCCATCCCAGTGTGGCTGGTCTTTGGGTGAGTTACCCTGCCCAAGGCTTTAGCTTACTGATTTACAAAATGGATAATAAGAATAATAAGAAATCTATCGGGCTGGCAAGATAGAAGATCAAAGAAAGCAGTGCCCACATCCGGAAAGGATCAGTAGATAGCAGCCAGGATGGGACACGTTGCTGCTTAGCACCATGTGTACCAGGAGACACCTTGCTGGTATCCTCTGTGCCCACACTTTATCCATCCAGGGTTGGCACTGACTTGAATTGTCATTCTCTCCCCATAAGGTATAGACAGTGTGTTATTGATCCGCGAAGTCCCCACAGTTGAATGAATGAAAGTGTGCGTGTAAAAGTGAGTACATGTGTGAAAGTGAGTGAATGTGTGAGAAAGTGTGTCAAAGTGACTGTGTGTGTGACTCTACCACAGGAAAGCTGGACAGAAAAACGTAACAAAAGGCTCATCTCAAAGAATAGTGTCAGAAGAGCTAAAACCCAGGATGAACTAAAGCTTTCAAAAAAAAAGTGCAAAGGAGACAAAAAGTGCTTTGTTAGCTATGTTCAAAGCAAGAATGAGGGAAAGAATAGGTCTTTTGCTTGGGCAAGATGGTGCATTGTTAAGAAATGGCAGTGAGAAAGTGGAGCTGGCCACCCCTGGCTCCGTCTTCCACACCATCCAGGGCTTCGCCTCCATCCCTTCGAGCCCTTGTGAGACGTGGGTAAAAGATGGAGATGTTTGGGGGACTTACTGAATCCTCAGGCAAGGGTCACTGGCCCCCAGAGAGTCATCTCAAGTGACAGCCCAGAAGAGGGTAGCGACACCCTGGACGGAAGCAGAGCCCAGAAAGGCATCAGAGTTTTCCAGTGGGTAGAGCAGGTTGGACTCCAGGGGCTAGGTCCTGGGTCATTTGTGCCCGTCCCTGGAAAAATTCTGACAGGAGAGGACTAAACAGGAGTCCGTGAGTATGTGGAAAAGAAGAGAGCATCCCAGGAGCACACATCGGGAAATCACCATTTCCATTTTGGTGATAATGCTGGAGACACAGCAAATTTCTCTGTATTCAAAGAATTTATCATCCTACATCCTGTCTCCCTCTGATTAAATCCCCTGGACAACTCCCCTCTGGAGCAAACCCTGCAGAGCTGTTTGGTCCCCACCTTCTGCCACAGCCTTTTTCCACCCTCCCTCCCTACTGCCCTACAGCCCAGCGTGCCCAGACATTTCCAGACACCCAGGGTCCCCCTGGCTCACACGACCAGGCCCTACCCCAGGTGACACCCACAATCCCCGCCTGTCCATCCATCCAGAGCGTACTTCAGTCCTTTCTGTCTGTTTCCACAAGACAGCAGGCGTCTCGAGGCGGATCCCTGTATCCTGCATGCAGAGGTTCCGGCACAAGCCATAGAACAGGAAGTGAGCAAGCAGGTGGGTGTGCACGTACAAGTGGGGTCTTAGGCAATCAGAACGCAACTGACATAAATTTAACCGAGTGCACCCAGGGATAAAATGTGAATCATAGGGCTTCTATTTAGATATGTACTCTATAGCTGAGCAGTGCACTACTCTGTGTACTTAAATAGCAATGTTTGTATAAATATTTTACTGCACATGTATAGAAAAGGCAAGGTTATGAGTTTTATGGATGATGGAGAGGATTTTCAAGGGTAATGTAGATCAGAATAGATTTCACCACACAAGTCAGTGTTGGAAGCCCGGGGGTGCTTTTTCTCTAACACTGGGAAAAGATGTGTGAATTGGGGTGTTTAGGATACTTGACATACTCCACCCCTTTCTCCCACTGGAGGCCAAGGCAGAGGTGGAAGACAGAGGTAGAACAGTTGTCAAATCAGGACTGAAAGACAGGTGTGTGGGAATGCTGGGTTAGGACAGCTCTGAATGAAAATGCGTGGGAATGAATGTCTTGCCACTCTTGTATTTTGGGACAGAAACAAAAACATTCACACTCAGGACAGAAGACAGAGAGCTTGCTACATGTGAGGGGCACCCATCCCTGGCATTCAGATCTCCAGGGTTCAGAACAATGTGAGTATACAGGGTGTCTCTTATGTGTTCCCTGAGTACTCATCACGTGCCAAGCCTGGGGGTAGGGCAGGGAATAGGTGACTGAAGGCTCGGTGCAGCTTCAGGCTGGGGAAGGATGAATGTTGGACTCATTCTTACATAAATAAGCAACATCACTTTGCAGAATGGCAAGTGCTGGAAAGACACCAGCACTGGATGACCTGTGAAAGAGCTATTTCACATGAGGCAGTCAAGGAGGGATTCCTGGAGGAGCAGACCCTGAGGCAGAGGCCTGCATCATACAAGAAGGGATAGCTACCCTTGCAGTACCTGGGACGATAAGGGTAGGAAGTGGTGTAAACAGCTTTGGGGCTACACTTTGAAGTCTATCGAGTAATCTGACCAGCAACTTCTACTAAACCAAGACACAAATTGAGAGCACATGCCCTCAGTTCCTTGTACTAGCTCTCATGCGAGAGGGGGCACACAGGCCTCCTGAAAGGGACAGGGATACTCTCTGGTTGCCCCAACCTGCTGGGTGCCAGAGCCTTACATACTATGTCATTATATACTATGTCATATAATGCTGCTGCCACCTGGCAGTGTCCTAAGGCATCGTGTGACTCCCTGCTATAGATGGGCAGATGCCCAGGGTCTTGGGAGAAGGAGGGTGAGGTAGGACAGAAACCTGGCCTGTGACTCTTCCAGAGCTCACCTGGCTGCTACATAGCCCAACAACTTGACAAGAGATTCTCAACACAGCAGCCTGGGGAATCTAAGATCACAGGGAAGGAGCCTTCCTGCAACAGGGAGCATGCTACAGACCTTGCTGCCGCCAACAGCCTCATGACTTTGGCCACCTCCACCTAATTTAAGATAGGAATGGAGCGGACATCACTCCTTTTAGAGATGATGAGGACAGTGTGAGGTGATCTATAAGAAAGGACTATCTCAGCGAAGGACATATGGTAGGAGGGAGTGACAAACGGAGGTACTCCCTGGCCTAGCTCTGGCTCCCCTGGGCCATGACTAGGGATAACCCTGCGGGCCACACCTAATGGAAAAGCACAGCCAAACAGAGAAATGGGCAGAAGGTAAGAACAGGAGCTCAGGAGAAAGCTGATAGAAGAAGAGCTCTCATTGCCTTCAGATCTGAGGAAAATGCAGCCGGAGTAGGGAGCGTGATTTTGATTTGCGTGTTCCACTTATTTAGCTGGGCAAGGATGCAGAGTCCTGGCCCCTCTTGCATTGGGTAGGTCATGGGGTGGCAGCAGCAGCAGCAGCAGCAGCAGCAGCAGCAGCAGCAACAGTAGCATGCTGGGGCAGTGGGTCTGGAACCTGGTATAATCACAATTTAATGCAACAAAAATGAAATGGTTCACTTTTGGGCAATATAAACAGATGACAAGTTAAAGATGAGACAATAAGAGAGCAGGAAGACCCAATTCAGGAGAGGGAATATTTGCCTATTAGTGTGGCCCTCCATATGATGGACATCCTTACAGAGAGGATGCTAGGATAAAGAGACACCAGAAGCCAAGGAAAGATTATGTGCGGACACAATGAAGAAAAAGCCCTGTGTAAGTTCTGGGCAGATGCCTCAGGAGAAGCCAGCCCTGCTGGTGCCTTAGTCTCCAGCCTCTGGAACTGTGAACCTCAATACTCATTATTTGAGCCCTAGTCTTGGTACTTTGTCATGGTAGCCTGAGCAGCATGGGACACAGACAAGCAGTCCTCTGCCCTGAGATCCAATATAGATTGGGTTCCTAGGCCTGGCCAGAAAAGCCTGCTGACCTTGTATTCTATGGTTAATTTGGGTAGGACACATGACCAAGGTTTAAGCTCATGAACTGGTTCAAGCAGACTAGGCACCAGGCTTCTGCAGGTGCTACCAGAGAAAGGCCAAGGCCTTCTTGTGGAAGCCTGGAGCCTGGAAGCTGTGGTGCTGGGCTGCAACAGCTGTCTTGCTGCCCCAGGTGTGACCCTGAGGGTGCTGGAAGGTAGCACCAGCCCCAGCTTTCAGGTTCCCTGACCTGACATAATAAATGGTTCTTTCCAACTGGGGTGGCTCGGACTGGGTTTATTTCTCATACCCATAAGGTCTCTTGTTATTACCTTCTTCTCAGATCTATTTGGGAAAGCCCAGAACATTCATCAGGGGAGACAGAGCCAGAGTCAGTGCACAGACAGAGCTGAGGACCATGGTGGAGGGCAAGATGGGGTGAGAGGGAGCCCTAAAGTCTCACAGGGTGGAGAGTCTGTTGTGCGTTAGCTTCTCTCCCAGCATCCATTTTCCTCTTCCTCCTCAGCCTCACAGCCTTATCTGGTCTCATGGTTGCTCTGAAGACTATATTTCCCAGCTTCCCTTGCAGCTAAGAGCGGTCATGTGACTGAGTTCTGACTAATGGGATATGAGCAGATTTGTGGGGTGGAGTTTCTTGGCAGACCCTTCAAGAGCAGAGTGGCAGCTCCAGAAATCAGTGATGGCAGCCCTGATCCTCACTCTATAAGGTAGCCCTAATTATCTGAGTTCTGCCAGAACAGACAACCTGGGGGTTGGGTGAAAGCACAAATGGGGAGCCAAGTAACTCTCAATTTGAGCATCTTGTCCTGGAATAGGATACTCACATGTGAGAAAACATCAGGGGGGAAGGATCTCCTTGAACTGCTGGGGTCCTAATGTGACTGTCACCTCCCAGTGGCCAGTGTTTTTGCCAAGCTGAAGCTGGACCCTGTCACTCTCCAGTCCTCTTCCCTTGGCTTTTCTCTTGTCACACAAAGGGAAGTCCAGACTGCTGCTGCCCCAGGCTGACAGTCCACATGGCCAGCTCATAGCTCTCTACCCCTGGGTCTCTCTCAGCCTGGGAAAGTCTGGAGCTCAGAGGTGACTGCAGTAGGTACTCCATTTACCTCAAGTCCTCTGCATGTACTGTTCCCTCTGACTGCATGCTGCCCCCTCAGTCTCACCCTAGCTCCATCTCTCCTGAGCCCAGAGACCTTCCCAGATCACACACTGGAACAGAGCCTGTAGCCACAGTAAGCAACATGAAATAGAGATGGAGGTGAATGCATGTGCATTGGTGAATGGTGAATTGGTGAATTAATAAAGTTTGCACCCACCCTCTAGTTAATTGTCCAGATTTGTTATCAGACTGAATCCTATGAGGTTGCCATTGGGGTGGGTCAGCCGGCACTAAATAGGTGCTATTTCATGCAGTTCAAGCTGTACTTTGGCAGTCACGCCCATATTCAAATTCCTCCATAAGCTCCTGCCACCTGGAAATTCAGCCTTCTTCAGCCGAGCTCACATACCACCTGGTTCTGCCATCTACTCCTCTCCAGGTTGCCCAACCACCAACAGTTCCTGGGGTTCCTTGGGCTTCTCTTGGGGTTTGAATTCCTGCGGTCATTTCTACTTGTTCTGGCCACAGGCCCCTGCCCATCCCTAGGGTAGGATAGGGGGAACTCCTCCTCTTCAGCCTGACTGAGGGGTTCAGTCAACAACTCCATCAGCTCCACTGTTCCAGGCCCACTTCCCTGCCCCATGGCCCAGCACTGCTTCCCAGTGACCCATGCACTAGCTGCTCCCATTCCCAGGATGAATGCACCCAGTCCTGGGAGAACTGTTGCTTACTTTTTCTTACTTTGGGCAAATCCTTTGTAAGCTTCAGTTTCCTCCTCTGAGCCATTGCACATACCAGCAAAGTCAAGACACTTAAAACAGCGCCAGAGCCTGGGTCTGGGTCCCAGGAATGGGCGGTTTGACTAGGAGGAAGTAGGCATGAGACGAGCAAGCAGAGCTCAGGAGAATCCTTTGGGAGATGTTGCTGGGGAGTGTCACATACAAGGGACAGGGCCTGGGCCATGATAAGGCCTGAAGCAGGAGCTTGCATGGTGTATCTGGGACAGAGGATGGGAGTGAGTGAGCAAGGGATAAGGGCCATGGGAGAGATGGGGCCAGAGGTCAGCAGCGGCCAGAGGAGCAGCTGGGACTTCATTCTGCTGGGAGGGCTCCTGCAAAGGATTTAGGCAGGGTGGTGGCAAGACCTGATTTCCATTTAAAAAGGATCTGCTGCCTGCTGGTAGCAAAAATGTTTTCAGAATGGCCAGAGGCTGGAAGATGGGATGGGGTTGCCTGGGGCAGTCTGGGAGCTCAGAGATGACCCAGTATGACCTGAGGGGAGAGCAGTGGGCTGGAGCAGGTGGCCAGATGGGAGCAGGACTTTTCAATCCCTCCCATTGGCTCCAGGGTGGCTTTAGAGCCGTGGAGCTGGAAGGCTGAACCCCCAGGCTGAAGTGGTGGTTTTGGGTGGTAGAATTTGGGAATTTGGGTGGAAGTGGTCCTGTCGCAGTCTTGGGCCCCAACTCTAGCCCTACTGAGCTGGGCCTCCTGGACACCAACACCTTTCTCTACCCACTTTCTAGCAGCAATTTCTCAGAGGTTGATTATGTGGTTCAACCCTTTGGGTCTGTCTCTGCATGTGTGCATGCACTCCTGCCTATCTGCACATACCATTCCGAAAAAACACAGGGGTTGCAAAATCAGAAGCTCCCAGAGTTAGGCGCACCATGCAGGGATTGTGCAAGCCGGGCCAGGCAGCAGTAAGGAGTGGTGGGGACCTGGCCTTCAAGACTGCCTTGGCTCCACCTGCAGGACTCTGGGTTCTCAGCTCCAGCCTGTTAACCACCAAGTGGGCAAGTGGGCATGCGTCAGCTCTCAACAGACCTGTTGTTTTTCTAAAGAAGCTAGAAATCCAAATTTTTAGGTGAAATGGCTCATTTTAAAATGTGAGCTTCTGTTTAAAGCAGCACCCTTACAAAAAAAAAAAAAAAAAAAAAAAAAAAGCAGCACCCTTCCTTATTGGCCAGTGACCATTTGGGCTGCTTTTGATGGTTCGCAACTTTGCCCCTCAGTGGTTCGGGTGTTGTGGTTTCACACTAGAGTCTTTATACCTGCAGGGTCCTATACTGAGGGAAAGGTCTGGGAGTGATCTCAGCAGGTTATCTAGGGCCTGACCTCACCCTAAAGCCTGGCAGACCCCGTTTGGGGGGTGTGGGTGAGCACTTACCCACTTTGAGCTCCTTGCCAAAGACGGTGCGCTCCCCCAGAGCGGAGCAGTTCCAGCGGCCATTTCGGAACTGAAACTGACACTCGTCCAGGCCCATTTGTGAGCCTTCTCCTATCACGATGATGGCGTCGGGCCGGCTCTGGCAGATCGCCCGCTGTCTGGGAGCCAGGCCTGGGATCTTGTTACAGATGATGCTCGCGCCCAGAGCTACCACCGATGAGAAGCCGCTGAGGAGGGCACAGAGAGATAGGTTGAGACCCACAGGAAGGTACTGGCTGGCCCATGCTGGAGGTCGTGGGGCTCCTTCTTGACCACTGATGTAGTTGACTCCTGTGACACAGGAGGTGCTGGAGAAAGAGCACCACTGACGCATGCAGGGCACATAATTTGCCTTCAAGTCAGCACGAATGTGAGAACACTAGCTTATGAAGCATCACCAGGATGTGTAACTCAGTTGACACTGTGGATACAGAAGGGTGCCCTGTCGCAAGGCCAGTTCCTACAACTGCCTTTACTTCCAGGCTATGTAACCTCAGACAAGATACATTCCCTCCCTGTGCTTATGTTTTCCATCCTAAGATGAAGGTATGGATACCTAGCCCTCACCTCCTGGGGCTTCTGTAAAAATTCAGAGCATGGGTCATTTGGGAATGTTTAGGAGGTGTGGGGCACCCAGTGAGTACCCCATCAGTATGCTGTAAGTACTAATGCTTGAGCATCTGAGGTGGCAGGCGAAATATTCAGTGGAATAACCTGACTGGAAGCAGGGAGGATCTGATCCTGGGGCCTGGGAGGCCTCTCAGGGATTCCTCATATCCATTTTACAGATGGGCAACCTAAGGCCTGGTGAGTGGCAGATGTGGCCCAGAGTCACCAGCCAACTGTCTTGCTCAATCCTGCCCTCTCTCCTTCCCTCTTTTTCTCCTGCTTCTCTTGGACCCTTGGTGGGGGGCTGAGCCTCTTCAGGCCTAGAGTCCAGAGTTGGGGACAGGGGTCAGGGCAGGCTGCTGGGACAGCCAAGGGAGGTTATTATTATTATTTTGCTGTTTTTCTTTTTACTCTCCTGTCTCCAATGTCTCTGCCCCCCTTCCTAATTAAAAAGCAGATAATGCAGCCTGCAGCCAGAGCCAATGGGCCAACCTGCTTCCTGGATGCTGGGTGAGCTCCAGGTGGCACAGCATGGGCCAAGATCAAGATTAAAGCAGGGGAAAAAGAAAAGCCACTCAGATGTGGGCAAATCAATAACACTTACACTCATCAGCAGGCAGGCAGGCAGGCAGGCAGGCAGGCAGGCAGGCAGGCAGGCAGCGTGCCCCGCAGCCTCTTTGCTGGCCTGGTGGTTGCCCGGCCCTTTCTGAGAGCACCTGCTCATCACCAGGGTGCCTCCAGTCCCGAAATCCACGCTCCAGAGATCGCGGGGCGGGGAAGTGCGAACAGGAGTGGCAGTGACAAAACAAAGGATCTGCCACGCACACCCTCTTATAGCCCTTGCAGTCCCGCCTTCCCCGAAGCAGCGGAGGCAGGTTCACTGCAGGGGCCAGAGGGGTAGTTCTCCAAATTGCCAAGGTGGCCCTTGGCGCCAGCACCTCTATCCTCACTAGAGGCTCGGCCGCCCCACCTCCCCATGCCCAGCACACAGCTTCTGCGTACAAAGGGAGGCTGGCAGTGCACACACGCGCAGGACGCGTCCCACGCCACCCTCTGCGCTCCAGCCAGAGTGCCCAGGCCACCCAGGGGTGGGCAGAGTGCAGCCTGAGGCTGCTCCACTCCGGGCGCGGGGTCCGCGGGATCTGCAAGACTTTCCCTCTGTGGGTGCTGGTTGGGGATTGCAGGGGCTGTACCCTTGGCTTGGAAAGGGCTCTGGAGTGCAAAGGTCCCTAGATATTGTGAGGTATCTGCTGAGGGGCCGTCCGTTTGCTTGGCCTGGGACCATCCCCGCCTCTGGACACCTGTCCTCTCTGCGCGGCTGTCCGCCTAACGCCCGGGCACTGTCCCATCGCTGGGAGAGGTCATTCCCAGTTCCTAGGGCTCCGAGAACACGGGGAGAGCGGCTGCGGTTCCAGATCAGGGGTCTCGCCAGACCTACTGCCCTCACAGTCTGTAGGGTCACGGGGAGAGCGACCCTCGGCGCTAGCCGATCCTCTCTAGAGTCCCAGGCCTGGATACCCTAATGTTGCTCCAGCTTCTGGGGAGCGTTGTTAGCATTGGATTTCCTGCCCGCGTTTGTCCTCTGTGCGCGCCTTGGGCACTGCTCGCGGGGCTTCTGTGTACCTCCCTCCCTGTGCGCCCCACACCCCGGTCGCTCAGCTGGTTGAAGTTGGTGACCGCGGGCAGCGCGTCTCCCTCCTAGCCTGGCCAACTTCGCTGAGCCCCGCTAGGCGCTTACCCGATCCGGAGGTAGACCATGCCCAGGCTGAGGAAGAGGTGGCCCAGGCAGCGTCGCGCCTTCCGGGTCATAGTCCCCACTGGTGGTCGGGGCCGCGGGCTGGGCGTCGCTGATCCCGGGGGCCGGCCCCGGCGGCACAATCCGCATAGCCCGCCCGGGGCTCGGGCGAGGTCCTGGGGCCGCTGGTTTTGCGCCTGTGCGCGCCGGGGTCGGGACGCACGGGAGCCGAGGGCAGCGCCGAGAAGCGGAGCGGCGGGTGCGAGTGTGCCGAGCCCGGGGTGCGGGACGCCGCTGCGGCCCCTCCTCTCTCCTCCCCCGCTCCTCCCCCGCCACCTCCCAGCGCCCGCCCAGGCGCGCGCCCGCGGCGCTCCCTGCCGGCACACGGGCGCGGGTGCGAGGCGGGAGCCCTGCGGGGTTGAGGGGCGAGGTCCTGTTCCGCCCCTACACTGCGAAAACCGAAAACCGGCAGGTTCCGGAGAACGGATGCGCAAGATTGTGTTGGGTGGGAGGGATTCCGGCTCAGCGGAGAACCCAGGGCTCTTCAGCGGCCGGTTCCTAGCCCCTGGGAACCACCCGGAGCTGAAGACCAAAGGACGCACCGAGCCTCCTCCTGGTTCCAGGGAGCGCGCCAGGTTCTGCGGGACTGTAACTGGCAAGGAGGATGCCTGGCTCCGTGTGCGCCTCGGGCGCCAAGGCTATTTGAGTGTGGGGCGCAGGTGGACTAGCAGGCAGCTCCCTCAGGTGCGCTGCCTGGGAGTGGCCGAGGTTGGGCTGAAGCTGTAGCCACAAGGAACAGAGTCTGGGGCACCTGGGCTGCCCGACGGGAGCGCGCCTACGACGACACCTGGCGAGCAAGGCTGGGGATGCGGCTGGGTTTCCCTCCGGGGTGGGATTCTCTCTGTCCAGAGGTGCTGACCCCATCATCGGACACACACCCAGTCTGGGAGTTGGGGGATGTTGGGTTCAACTTCCACACTGAGCGAGCGGAGGGTCAGGGAGGTGAAAGCATTTTTGAAAAGTCGACTGGTAGTTATCCCCAATTCTAATACACCCTTTCTCTTTCCTATCCATCCTGACCTCCACACCTGCCTAGACTTAAAGATTGCTGTCTATGTTACACACACACACACACACACACGCGCACACACACACTCACACACACACACACACACACACACTCCTATCAGTGCACATTCACATCCCACAGACTGTTTATGCACTATCTTGGGCACCAAAGATACAAGGATGGAGAAAGGCGAGAGTCCTTTCTCTTGGAAGGAGACAGGCCATGTGTAAAGTGCAAAAATTGAGAGGTGGCATGAGCTCGGGTAATACACAATGGGCTTAGCTTCTGGGGAAGGAAGGGAAGGGATGGGAGGGGAGCTGGTGTGCAGCCCAGAAAGGCTGTGTGGGTGCCAGGAGCTGAGATCCATGGGAGGAAGGCTGAGGAGGAGCAGGATGGGGACTCATCTGGTGTTTCACTGTTCCCAGGAGGCATGGCACCCTGCAAGCAGCCCTGGGGTATGAGAGGCCGCCCTAAGCCTCTGTGCACAGAGTTTGGGATAAAAGCCATCTCAGCCCTGTTACCAGATGGGTGTGTATGGGGCCCCAGATCCCGGCCCCAGCCACTGAGCGTGACAGCCTGGAAGTCTGTCCAGCTGAGCCCTGAGGACCAAGGCTATGGATCAACCTGAATGTACCCAATCCAAATCCCAAAGCCCCATAGCTAACATCTCTATGGCCTCCTCTTCTCCTTTCTCCTCCTGGTATCCATGCTATGGTCAGCCCCTGCCCATAACAGTATGCTTCATGCCATATCAGCACTACAGAGCAGACTCATTAATGTCACAAGTGTTGGGGACACTCAGGACTAGGACACAGGGTTGGGTGCTGGGGATACCAGTGAATCAGGGCCAGTTCCGAGAGCAGGAGGGTATAGGACTGAAGAACACACAAAATAGGCAAAAGGATCAAGGAAGCCAGTCTCTGCAGTGAGCAGCTGGCTGAGGGCTGATTGGGTGGCCACACCCACACTTCCTGACCATACCAGGGGACGGTGCTGCTTCAGTGTGTGGCACATGTATTCCTCTGAGAGTGCTCAAGGCCTGGTACTGGTCTTCCTCTTAGTGCTGTCTTGTATGAGGAGTGTGAATGATAGAGGGATGAAGTGAAGCTTCCTAAAGCCAGAACAGGACTGAAGCTTCAAGTCATGGGCTTCAGGATCAGCTCCTACGCTCTGAGTTACAGTGCTGTCAACTGAAGAATGCACACCGGGTCCACCATGACAGGAAGGACAGTGTAGGTGCCAAGACAGCTGTCTTAATGGCTTTCTACACTGTGACAGGATACCTGGGTTTCATTGCAGAGGTTTCAGTCCATGCTCACTGTGGACCTAGACACCATAGCACATCACAGGAGGTATGCACAGAGGGGACCCTGACCCCTCATGGCAGCTGGGAAGCGCAGAAACAAAGAGGTTCTAAAATCCCAAGGTTGCAGGTCCCAAAAGTCCTTCCTTTCTTCCCAGGCTGCACCTCCTGAAGGCTCTGCTCCCTCCCAGCATCCCTGCAAGCCAGCTTCAACTGGACGCCTATGGGCACAGTTTAGATGTGAAGCAGCAGAGGGTTTGGGCTGTCCAGAGCCCTTAGAGAACTCAGTAGGAGTCGGCTGTCACCTGGTCCGTGGTGGCTGAGAAGGAGTGGAGACACCCAGTGCAGAGCTCAGCAGCCACTGGACTGGATGGACTCACTGGGAAGAGGAGCACCTACCGGTGACTGGAGAGGATGAGTCTGAGACACCAGATGCTGAAGAAAGAGCCAGAGAGTGAGATGGACATTTGCTGCCTTGGCCTTCACAGAGAGGCTGGGAGATCAGGACAGGAAAAGGGGCCAATCTGGTCACCCCCAGACTTCATCATCTTTAGGATCTGGCCCCAAATGCATTCATGCCCTTAATTTTGCATGAATTCTGGTTCCCCACTGTCAACTGTGGCCTGGAAACATTAAGTAGTCAATGAAATGACCAGAAATGAACACTTTGTAAGTACAAGGAACTTTTATTCTAGAATCCTGTCTATGTGCTCTGTTACATGTCACTGTGCCTAGTTTGCAAGTCCAACCCTATTACAGGCCTGTATCTGTAAGGAAACCGAGCCTTGGGAGAGTTCAGTGTAGGATGGACTTGGTACCACAGTTAGCACCACTGCAGATCGAGGGAGGCTCATCCCCTGACAGGGCAGCTGCTGTGCCCTTTCAAGTCCACACTTTTCCAGATCCCCTGCTCAGTCACAGCAAGTCAGAGGGTGGCCAGCAACATCTACACAAAAGAAAGAGACCAGAAAAGGCCAGAGGGCTTCAAACACAATGAGGTTCCAGCTGAGTGTGCTGGGCATGTCTTGTGTGCATGGGTGTGCATACTTGGCTGTGAGCCTGTGGGCTGTGATTTAACAAGCATGGAGAAGGCAGGCTGCCATTCTCCCGTGTCCTTGGCAGGCCTTTCACCCTCCCTTCTACCTGTGAACTCCTAACTCATCTTCACCGCCCTCCCAGTCCCACTTCACCAGGGATGCCTGCCTTCCTCGCCATGGCATCTATCCTGGGCTCTTGGCTGCATCCTCATTCACCCACTGGCCACACAGTCACGAGCATCAAAGTGTGCCAGGCCCTGTGCTAGGTGCAGGGACTGGGTGAGCACAAAGGCCCAGGCTGCTCTGGGAAGAGGGCACGTTTTGTGCAATTCCTGTCCCGCTGATCTTCGCAGAGCCTTCCATCCAAAATGATGCCTGGACTCCCTCTCCCTCTGTTAAAATGGAGAGACTCTATCACCTCCACTCCATCCCAGAACATTCTTAGTGTCTCCACCAAGGAGGATCACGGCCTGTTAGAAAAGGCTGTGCATGCTGTGTACAGCTGAGCCAGGGTTGGAACCCAGCTTCCCACTTGTCAGCTTCGTGATTTGGGATAGATTTTTGCGTATGTTTGAACTTGTTCAACTTTCTCTGGGGGTAGAAATCTTCAAGTTATTTAAAACTTGGGGGACTTGGAGCTTCTTTCCCAAAGGAAAACTGATTCTGATTCATTGTAAGATGCAGAAGCAGATTTGAGTAACTGTTTTGTGACTCAGGAATTGTTATGGTTTATGTCTAGTTGTCCCCCCAAAGCCTCATGGAGTCATTGGGCGGGGACTTCTAGAGTTTGAGACTTGATCCATGATCCCTGGGATTATAGGTTTTAGTACTGATGGGATTATGGGTGGAAGTACTTCTGGGATTATGGGTGTAGCCTAGGGTGGGAGCTAAGGTGGAGAGCCTGAATGTAATATAGAGAGAGACAGAGAGACAGACTGGAGCTCTAGCTGTTGCTGTCGCTCTGCTGCCGTGTTGGTTGGCTACCTCTGCCACCATTTTGTTGCTGTTGCGCCGCCATGAACTGGATGCTTTCTGCTCTGTTCCACTCGGCCTTGGCCCAGCCGAATATGGACTGAAACCTCCACAAACTGTGAGCTAAGTAAACCTTTCCTTCCTTCATTTTGAGTGTTGGGTATTTGTTCCAGCAACGAGCAAAAAGTAACTAATACAGGAGTCTTATTGCAGATTTTTGTTAGCGACCATGCTCACCCAGCCTCGCTCTCTCTATCTGTTCCCTTGCTTGGATCCCAGGAGGAAATGGCCTCTCTCACTAGCAGGTTCCAGTTCGCTGTTCAGCCAGGCGGAATTTCCCTGTAGCAGGTGCACAGCTGGGCAGGTGCACAGCTGGGCGGGTGCTTTGGCGCCACCTGCTGGAAGTAGAAGGAAAAGCGATTTAAATCCTGGGTGCTGCTTTGAACCTGCTGATGTAGATGAGGATTCTCCAGGGTGTCAGGACTGGCTTCTCTATGTATTATCTCTGGGACCTAGGGAAAGTCACTCCCATCACTCTCTACCTTCATTTGTCTGTGATCTGGGGATAGCAATGGGTTCTTCTTCCACCCAAAATGATGCCTGGACTTCCTCTTCCTCTGTTAAAATGGAGAGACTCTATCACCTCTACTCCATCCCAGAACATTCTTAGTGTCTCCACGAGGGAGGACCATGGCTTGTTAGAAAGGCTGTGCATGGGCATGGTGAGGTCTGACACTTTGTGTTTCAAATGCTCAGGCCATGACCTAGTAAGGCATAGTAAGTGCCTGGTGTGCATTCATGAGGACCCAGTCTGGGGAGGTCACAGCCACAGACCAGTGAAAGACCCATGCTCCAGCAGTCTTCGTGGATGTCTCCCCTGGCTGGACTGGCTTCTCAGTGGCCTCTGTTCCTTTCAGTGTCCTTGGTTGTGTGTGTAGAGCAGATGGCCACAGCACAGAGCCCTGGTTACTAAAGCGCCAGGAGCCGTGGGAGCCCCATGCTGAGCCCACACTGCTGGTGATCAGTGGAAGGAGAGAGTATTTCGTCCTGTAGCAGAGTTCAGGAGCTGTGACCATGCAGGGCTTGGGGGATGTGGCTAAAGAAGGGCTCTCTGCAGGGCAAAGGTGTGCCGAGCTCCAGAGAGTGACAAGTCCATCCTGCCTCCCTTCAGACAATACTTGTGGGAGGGTCTGCCTGTTACCTAGATGTTTTGGGTACCGGCTTTGCCTGTGGGCTGCTCTGCACCCTTCACCTGGCAGGATCCCTAAGAGGTGGTTAGGGCCTGCACCCAGGTCAGACTCACAGCACCCCACATGAGCAGCTCATGGAGAGTCACGGTTGGACAGAGGCATGCTGGGACGGAAGGTCAGGTGCCACTCAGGTGTCCACCAGAAAGGGTGGTGGGCTTCATACTGCCCACACAGAATCTACCTACCCACCAAGGGGTGTGGGGCTGTGCCTCCCTTGTGGGTCTTCCTGGAGAGGTGAACTTGTTACTCTGTAGCGTGATCACCTCCTGCCTGGCTTTATCTTCCTAGATTTGTCACCTCTCTACTTTACATTGCATGTTTATTTGTTGGCTTCTTTTTGTCTATTTTTGTTGCTGCCCTGTCAGGCACCAGGAAGTAGGGCTATTGGTCTCCTTGCCACTGCATTCCTCAAACAATGCCTGGGCAGCAGCCCTCCATGGATGGCAGTCAGATGAACGTGCATTCGAGTGACTCTCATTGTTCACGATAGCTTTGTTTTCTGGAGCAGGAAACTTGGATGTGAGAGGTAGAGTTGGTTGCCAAGCACCTGAGTGCCTGGCCCACAGCAGGCACTTAGTGTAAGTTCTCTCTTACTACCCCTGTGTATCTTTTCCATACCCTCACCCCAGCCAAGAACAGGGAGATAGACACTGATTTTGTCTGTGTGGCCATCTCTCTGTCCAGGCCTCCTGTACTAGGCATCAATTCAGGCAGTAAGGAAGAAGCATCTGGTTATAAAAAGCTGGGTCTTAGGCATCAGGGCTGGGCTAAGGCAGCTCTCTCCTTTTGCTACCAAAGTCCACTGACTACCCTGCTGAACCACAAGTTTGTGAGGTCGGGTGGGTCAGGGGGCATTGTCACAAATACAGATTCCATGCCCTTCTCCAGACCTTCCAAAGTGGGTTTCTTACAGAACCACCCTGGTGCCAGCCCACACGGCCTCCATCAGGGCCAGGCCTTCAGACCCTGCTGGTGTCCAGTCCTTCCCCAGGGCTACACTGCCTTTCTGCTGTGCCCATGGAGTGGTGACCAACCAAGTGGCCACCTACTTCTCCCCAGGGAGCCTGTACATGTGAAGCTAACTGTAGCCAGGACTAATTTCTTTTTTTTCTTTTTGTCTTTTTGAAATAGGGTCTTGCTATGCAGCTCAGGCTGGCCTTGAGCTCACTTTGGTAGCCCAGGCTGGTCTCAAACTCACACTGATCCTCCTGCCTCAGCCTCCCCAGTGCTGGGATTACAGGCGTGCACCACCACACCCAGCTGGAACTAATTTCTTCATATGGGTGGGAAACCAGTGGTTAGAGGCTGAAGGGAAGGGTAGAACTTCTCTGTCCTCTGTGCCTTAAATTTTCCTATTCAGAAATGGGGATCCAGAGGTCCTTGCTGAGCCTGCCTCCCAAAGAGGTGTGCAGGCCCTGAGGTTTGCAGGAGAGCATGCTGGCTCCAAGATCAGGAATGTAGAAGCCGACTGATTTTCAGACTCATGTGAACCCACATATTTTGAGCTTTCAGGATAATAACTTTGTAACTGAGACTCACCCTCTTCCTGGTTTCCCCTCTTGAGTTTGCATTTCTGCCTGTGGTCATGTAGTTGTAGCTAAAATCATCTTCATGCATGGGTGAGTAGGATGACAGGTTGTAATCAGTGCAGCAATATCCTGGGTGCTGCATAGGAAGGGTCTGGAGGCACCAGACAGAGCCGATTCACTGACCCACATGGGACAAAGCACAGGCGACACCAAATCAGGCTATGAGCCGTCAAGTAGACATTCTCTGCTGTGATTCAGTATAATTCCAAAGTCAGTGCTGGTGGGAGGCTTGTTGGTTTGGCAGTGGCCTGGAGTCTGGCAGTACATGTGTAAGCCCTGGTCACCCTGTAGATCACCAGGCACTCTCTTGTGCAAGGGGAGCAGCCATAAGCCTTTTTCCTCTTTCAGGGCGCCTGCCCACTCTGCAAGTTTGAGAAACTAATCCTTCTGAATCTGGAAAGACCTTGGGCACCCTCATGACTGCTGTACCTGGCAATGTCCATCAGATGAATAGGATTTCCTCCTGAAGTTGAGGTTGAGATCATTATGGCCTTTTGATACTAAATAACCACATTGTGTGTGTGTGTGTGTGTGTGTGTGTGTGTGTTTACTTTGGGATCTGCTGGCATCAGAGTGGCCTGGAGGAGGCCTTGTGAAAACACTGAAGGCTGCCTACACCTCGTTCATATGCAGCCCATCTGATGTGAAGCCTGAGCTCATGTATTTGTGACAAGTGCCAGGTGATGCTGCAGGCCTGGCTAGAGATCCAGGAGCTCCCACCCCAGGGCTGGGAGGCAGCAGTGAGCCCCTTGGGCCTCTGCTAATATGCCCAGAATTATCTCCTGGGTGAGGACTTTGCCCTCTTTGGCTTCTCTGCTGTTTCTTGATTCCATGAAAAGTTTGGACAAGTCCATCAGTTCCTTCTGCAAAAGCCAGTGTCAGATCTGAAGCTTGGTCCGCCCTAAGAGGTCCACACCCTCAGTGGTGTTTCTTCTCTGAAATCTCATGCACTGAGGATCACTACAGGGGAGCCAGGGACAGTCTCCCAGCTTCCTGCTCTCTGCTTTGGCAATGCAGCGAGCAGGAGAAGGCAGCTCCATTTCTCATCCCAGCCCTATCATGTGCCCTTCAGCCTGTGATTCATTTCCAAGGTCATTCTGCCACATTGGGTCCCTGAGAAGTCACCTCTACCCAGTGCCTGGAGGGTGGGCTTCTTAGAGTCCTCTGAATGCTCCTGGTCACACTCTGCTTCACTGACCACAGCCTCCTGGTTACCTTGGGAGAAGAGCGCTTATCACAGTCCCACCCCAAGGTCTTCCTCAAGATAATCTCTGTCCAGGGTTATTCATCTTGTGGGCTGAGCTCTTCCTCTCCCTTTAGTGTTCCTGGGTCAGGCCCGTGACCCTGGCCATGTGACTTCCTCCGGGGCCTGGCCCTGGACCCCTGCCTGCCTGCCAGCCTTCCAGTGCCTAGCTAGTGACCCTTTCTGGGCCTGACACACCAGGCAGGGTTCTGCTGCAGGGGAGGAAACACACAGCTCGTTGTGCTTGGGAAAAAGTGCATCCCACATCCGATCCCCGCCTGGCCCAGCCACACCTCAGCTTCCTGCTGACATCCTGGCATCTCTTGAGCTATTTATCATTGTCTGCCCCTGGTTCTCTGCTGTGGTGCACACACTCTCCCTGGGAGGCCTCTGTGGGGATCTACAGCAGAAGTGTGGGCCAATGTTCCCCAACTTTATGGAGACTGCTTTTCTCGAGAAGCATGGGCAGCTCTTTGCAGAAGGTAGAAAGGTTTCAACATATTCAGTTCCACTGGACTTGCCGTGTGGCTTTGGGCAAATAAGTCTACCTCTTTGACTTTTAGTTTCCCTGATTTAAAATAAAGAGAAAAATAACTCCATTAGTAGTTGTACGTTGGCTCTACCTCTAACCAATTAAATACAATGCCCTAAGGAGTGGGTCTCAGGGGCTGGATTTTATGTAAGGTTCCAGGAAAGCTGTAAGGTAGAGCCACAGTATTGACATTGTGAGTGGTCAAAGCTCTGGAATAGATCCGTATAGGTTTGAATTCTGGTGCTATTGTATCTTTATGGAGACTTGAGAATTTTTAGCCTCTGTTTCATTGTTTCTAACTTCTGACTCTCCAAAGCCATTATGAGAATTAAACAAAATAGTGCATTGTAGGTATTTTATGCCCAGTGAGTGTGTCCTGGGGAAGCAAGAAGGTCCAGTCTTTGTGCATTTCACAAAGAACACATGGCAGATAGCTCTGAACATGGACCCTAGCTGGAACTTTTAATTCATATTTACAAATGAACAAGAGATAGACTAGGGTCAAAATTTAGTTTCCGGTATGTAGAGAGCCAATTTTTCCAGCACCATTTTTTAAAGAGGCTGTCTTTCTTCCAGAACACATGTTTGGCCCCTTTGTCAAAAATACGGTGGCTGAGTGTGTTTGTATTTGCTTCTGCGTCTTCTAGTCTATTCCATTGATCTTCAGGTCTATTCTTTTGCCAATACCATGCTGATTTTATTACTGTAGCTTTGCAGTATAACTTTGGGTCAGGAATTGTAATGCCTCCTGCCGTACCTTTAT
>PVJA010003616.1:0-71435 GCA_004027025.1 Myocastor coypus
CCGGCGCGTGGGCTGGGCTCCCAGGGGTGCAGTTTGGGTTTGGGTTGGAACAGGAAGTTCTCTTTTTTTATTTTAATATAAGAATATGTATGTGCCTGGTAGGTCTTGTTTCCTGTGTGTTCCACACTGCTCCTTGCTATGAAGGTTAAAGTTCATTGTAAAGGACAGGAGTACAGTTGTATTATAACTGGGCACACAACAGCTAGTTTCTCTTGGTGCAATGAAAAGAAAGAATGGTACTAATGATGTTTATATAGGAAGCCATGTCTGCATCTTGTACTCTGAACAACTATGGTGAAAAAAGCATTATATGATATATTAATTATTGTAAAAAATAAAATTTTTATTACACACAATGCCTGCTTAGTGCCCAACATAGCCAACAGGAAGCTCATGTCTAGGCTGCATTTGTTTATATCCTAAGGACCTTGCCCTTCATGACCCTGTTTAATTTCCCTTTTGAAAACTTGCTATCTTTGATGAATATTCCTTGGTTAATTATAAAGATATGCTCAGAGTAAAGATATATTTGTTATGCCATATGTTTTGAAGAGAAATTTTTCTATGCTACAAGAAATTTCTTGATCATATCTTTTTCTGGACTGGAGCTTTTTTTTGTAGAATAATCTCAGGAAACTGTTCTATTTCACCCAGGATTCTTTCTTTAGCCTATTCTACTCCATTACCAACCAATAATTAAAGGTGTATATTATTGTTATTGCTAAAGTTATTTTTTATTTTTCTGTCAGGTTTGTATTTCACAGCTCTACAAAACTGTTTTATGTTGTTCTTTCTAATGTTTTCTAGACATTTTGCTTTTTGTCCGAGAGATACTGTATTTTAACTTTTGTCACCCTGCTGTTGATTGCTTGTGAGACCAGTTTAACACTGACTGCTGTTTGCAATATCTTTACCTCATATGCCTGGCATCTATTCATTGCCTTATCCACTGTACCAGGCTGGGTTTGAGGAGGTCCCTGAATCTGACATAAAAAAACCTAACCCAGGCTTCTGTAGAGTAAGTCTACAGGCTCACTGACACCAGTGATGGAAAAAGAATTTGAGGATGTGAATTTTGAAATTTCGAGAAGTAAAGGGACAAAATTTAAAAGGCAGAAAGTTTATGACGTGCTCAAGAGTGTAAGCATTCAAGGAAATGACATCTATTTCCTGGAAGAGACATTAACATTTCTGTTGCAGGGGTGGAAGCCCTGAGAAAAGGGGCCCACATCAGAAGATGATACGAGCCCATTCCTCAGGCATGGGCATTTTTGCTTGGCAGTTAAAAGACTCTCTCCCACTGTTATTATATCTTAGGCGCTGGTCCCTGCTCTTTCCTGTCTCCAGGAAGCCACTGCACGCACTGCCAAATTTCCCAAAGAACTTTGAGTGTGGTGGGTCTGCAAGGGAAGGAGCCCAAATTTAACCAAAAGGTTGTTACTAAGTGAAGGCTCCAGTGACACTGACTGGGTCCTGGCTCCCGGGGGCTGCAGTTTCCTTAGAGAGAAAGGTTTGCTTTGTGGTTTCCCTGCCTTCCTCCGATCTCTTTTTATTTCTTCTATTCTGCCTCAGTTTCCCTTTACTTCCCTCTGCTTCTTGGTATCACAAGTGGTTTCCGAGCCCTACAGTGCAAGTTTTCCAAGCCTGCTGGGTCTTTCCTGTGTGCCAACGCTGAGTACGGAAGATGCTTTTTCCCAGAGGCCTGCCAAGCAAAGCTTCCACGATTGCTTAGGGGCAAGGATGGAAAACCACCATACACAGTTATTTGGTGAAGACGTGGATTATCCAGGGATCATAACCAAAGTACAAGGTGCAGGGTGAGTACTGGAAATGCCAAGTAAGTTAAAATGGAAATAAGGTGCTCATGGCATTATGGAATGAAGGGGGAACTGATTCCAGCCAGAGTGAGGCATGATTTTCATAGCAGAGTTAAAAGTCACAGCTGTAATCTTAGCTCTGGGGTGTCTGAGGTAGGAGGATCAATAGCAAGTTCAAACCCACCCTGGGTGCCTAGGGAGTTGCAAGCCAGTCTAGAATTTTGAAACTCTTTTTCAAAAACAAGAATAATAAGCATAAATTCTCCTGTTAATTTGTCATGAGAGCATATTTCTAAGTCCTACCCACAGAAACTTGGAGCCACGCATTTTGGAATGGGTACATAGAAACCCACTGAAATCAGGAATCCTGGCGATTCCACTGCAAATGATTTGCCAAGGTTTTCTTAACATAGATGGTAAAAGTGGAATGAAAGATTCTCCCGCACCACGTGGGAAAGACACACACACAGAAAGCAAAGTAAATGAAAGAAGTGTCCCACCAATGAAGAGAAAAAGAAAGAGTTTGCTCAAATGCAGTGCTCATAAGTGGGAACAGGTAGCAGGCTGTTGCTTTTTTATTTTCCCATTGGTCCTAAAACTATCCTAGTGGTAGATGCTACTGTCACAGCCATTACACAAAGAAGGCACGGGAGGCTCGGAGTTTTAGCAACAAGTCTGAGACTGTCGCAGACAGCTGCTATGTGAGGAGCCCTCCATTCTGCTTGGTGTTCATCTCAGATCACCTCTCCTGGCTTAAAGGTTCCTTCCCTGCATCCTACTGGTAGCAATGCCTATAGAATAGAACTATGGAGGCTTATTTGAACAATTCTCCCTGACTTTTGCCTGACTTTTTGGCTGTACCTTCTTCCCCTTTAAGCTTCACTCCAAAGGCCCCTACATTAGCTTCAGTTCTGGCTTCCACACCCTTCTCCATCTCCATTTATCACATTTGACTCTCCCTTCTGATCTCTCCTGTCAGCATGTTTCCATTTACCACATTAAAAAATCTAATAGGTGAGAGTTAGACCATCCAGGAAATGGAATCTCATTTGACCCAGCAAGTAGGCCCGGTGTGTGAGTGCAACTACCCTGGGCCTGCCAGAAACTTGTACAACACAGCAACCAGGCCCAGCATGTGTATGGAACTCCAGCCAGCAGACAGGCCCAGTGTGGAAACCTGAGGCAGAACTCCCTGTAGAGGGGCTAGAGACAAGTCACACCCAGCTGATCCAGGAGCAGAATCACAGCAGGTTCACCTAAAAGGGCTGCAGCAGTAAAAAGTGGAGCACAGCAGCCAGATCCAAGCCACACCCATCTAGATAAGTTTGAACTCGGAAGATCCAGATCTGGTGCTAAGGTGAAAACTCTACCAAAACTCTAAATCAAAGGTCAGGAGGCAGGGCTATAGAAAATGGCAAATAGAAGGAGCAATATGCAGGCTCAGGCCCCCAGCCCACCCAGAACAAATGCAGGAGACAATAGCATAGGAGAAATTGGAAATCACACACCTGAAATCTCTGATATAATAGCATCTGAACTAAAGAGACATCTGCAGAAAGGAACAGAGGAAATCAAATCAGGAATAATTTCTGACATAAAAAAGAAATGATAACTATAATGAAAGAAGCACTATGTGCTTCTAAAGAAGACAGTGATAAAAATAGAAAATAGAAAAATATAGGAATCCTCAAATGAGCAATATAGGCAAGAAATAGAATGCATGAAGCACATTCAATGTGCTTACACTTTACACAAGCTGGTAAAACTGTTTCAACGAAAGTAAAAAGAGACTTTCATGCCTTGAAGACACCATTGCAGCTAGGGTAAGAAAAGGTAAGAAGGTAAGAAAAGCTCTCTTAAATACAACTAGGATGAAGGAAAAAATAATTCACCATCTGCAAGACAACACAAAGATGAACAACGTAAGACTAATAGGTATCAATGAGATAGAAAAAGTCAATACAAATGATGTAAAAAAAAAAAAAAATACGGGCAGAAGCAATAGCAGAAAATTTCCCAAATATGGGGAAACAATTTGACACTCAGGTAATAGAATCATATAGAACTCTAAATAACATCAATTAATTTAAAACCACATCCAGACACTTGATAATAAAGATTCCAGAAATTAAGCACAGGAACAATATACTAAAAGCCTCTAGAGAAAAGAAATAGATCACATTTAAAGGAAAACCCATCAGGATAATGGCCGATTTTTCTTCACAAACCATGAAGTCAAGAAGAGCATGGAGCAGACCAGAGAAAGTCCTCCATGAAAACAAATTCCAGCCCAATCTGTTATATCCTACAAAACGCTTTTCAAGTTTGATGAGAAGTGAAATGCTTCCATGACAAAGAAGAACTAAAGAATTTCAAAATGACAAAGCCAATCCTACATAGACTAATAAAAGTTATTCCAGAGAGGGATCAAAAATGACTATAACTCCATGAAAGAAAATGGAAAGAACTCACAAAATGTGGCAGACAATTAAACACAGGTATACAAAAGCAGTCTTCCAATTATTATTTTGTATACAGCAGCAGAGTATTTACATCAGCATATTTTACAAATGGACTTCTACTGTGCTCTATGGGTCATGATTCACTCTGAGTCTGCAGAGTGGATATCAAGGAAATAGCAGTATTTCAGTCCTACAAGTGACACCTGGCTACCACTCTGTGTCATGGACACCATCTATGTCCACGATATAGTAGAACTTCGTGTGGTATCATATCCCCAAACAGTTACAAGTGCCAGTCATATATTTGCCATTCCAGTATTAATGTTATGTTTTATTCTTAATAATTCCTTACTGTTACAAAAATTGTTTCCTAGTTCAATTGTTTTGAAATATTTAATCTTGAATTAATATCTAATTAATTTTCTGAATATTTTTTAATCTTAATTTTTCTTTTAAGATTTATACTGTATCTTTGACTTACAATGTGCTTATAAGACATGATATGACATTTTCTCTCCTAGTGTTAGAAACTATAAAAAGTATATTTCCATTTTCCATTGACTTTATATTACTTCTTCCTTGCATATATATATATATATATATATATATATATATATATATATATATGTGATTTAATGATTGTTTTTCTTTACAGTTCGTCTTGGACAATTTCATTTTTGTGTGTCTTGGTATGATTTTATTCTAATTTCTTATGCAAAAGTTTCCTTTTTTGGAAATGTGTTATAATTACAACTAAATTCAGAAATTTCAAATCTTTTAATACTTATTTCCTACCCTTTTCTATTTTGAGAATTCTCATATGAATATTAGTTTTGTGATTTTTGGGATAGAGTGAACTATTATATGACATCTCTAAATGCTTTCTTCTTTGTTGTTTATTTTATATGATTTTTGTTATATTCATTTAAGTTGGCAAATTATAATGTGCAATCTATTAAAAAGTAAATAAAGTTAATGAGAAATAAACAAATAAATCCTTATAGTCTGAACAAAACAATTACACATTTTTACACAGAAATTTAGAAAACAGACTGTATATGACATTGTAGTATGATAATCTATGAAATTTTATTTTTGTCTCTTATTTGCTTTTATTACTTTTTATTTTTTGCAAATATTTGCAAAAAAGCAAGTATAGCAACAATCGATATGACTTTAGAAACAGTACACGTTTAGAAGACCAAAATGATAGGTATTTCAAGCACGGTTCTAGTATTACACATTGCTGCCCTCAGTGTAGTTGCTTAATTCACGGATATCAGCATATTGTTAGTCAGGTGGGAATTCTACCCATTAACTCATATTTGCCAAAAGGTGATGTAGATCCTTCGCATCATTGCCTTAACCATCTTGCTTATATAAGTGTATGATGCTGTCTATGCCATATTTCCTAGCTTTTCTCCTTAGACTCTCTTCACTGTTTAATATTTAAGTTCGCTCTTTCCATTTAACTGTGTTATTACTTTCCATTTTTATTTCATCTTTTGAGTTCTTTGTTTATTTATTTTTATGGCCGGCTCAGCCTGCCCTGAGGGCAGGGCTGGCGCAGCATGTGGTGCCAGGAATTGAACCTGGGTCCCTGCAGCTGCCTGCAGGTGCTTTAGACCACTGAGCCATCCTGCCGGGCCCATCTTTTGAGTTCTTACACTAGGGAAACAATATGATATTTACACATTTGGGTCTGGTTTATTTCACTTGTGAGTGTATATTCAAGTTGCACCCACTGATATATGAAGACTTTGAGTTTTTGTTTCTTTATAACTGAATAATAGTGCATTGTGTAACAATACCACATGTTTTTCATCCATACCTCAGGTGAAGGGTATCTGGATTGTTTCCAAGATTTGGCTATCACCAATTGTGCTGTGATAAACATAGGCACACATATATCACTATAATTTGATATTTTCAGTTCTTCTGGGACACTTCCCAGAAGGGGGATGCTGGATTGAATGGGATTTACAGTCCTGGTTTTTTGAGGAGTCTCCACACTGATTTCAGTAATGGTTGCACTCCTTTACATTCCCACCAGCAGTGGAGAAAGGTTCCTTTTTCTGTGCAACCTCTCCAATATTTGTTGTTGGTTTATTTCTTTATGATAAGCATACTCTCTAGGGTGAGATGATATCTCAGTGTTGCCTTAATTTGCATTTCATGAATGACTACTGTTGTGGAGCATTTTTCATATATTTATTTGCTTCTTTTATTTATTCCTTTGAGAGCTGGCAAGATGGTTCAGCGGTCTAACTGACAAAAGCTCTACACAGTGCTGTACATAGTTTCAAGGTAAATCCTGAGGGGATTTGACTGACCTTGTCAGATATAAAAATTACATGTTCTATTGTATTGGTCTTGTTTCAACTTGGCTTTCACCACCCAGGAGAAAAGTTTACCCATGAGGCATAAAGTGTAAAGCCAGATTTGTATGCTGTGCTGTAGAAGCCTTAAGTCAATAGCTTCTAACATTGCCAATTCTGCCAATAATCCAGTACTATTATGGAATATTGCTCTCTATATACAACTACTTTCCCTTAGTTCAATGAGAAGAAATATATATACCAATAATATTTAGAATAGGCGTCATGTCTGCATTTTGTACTCTGAAGAACTACTATGAAGACAACAATATGCATTGCATCAATTATTGTGGCTGTCATAGTAATGTGTTTTTGAAACTCTCAATATTATTTCTCATTAAAAATATGAAGTCTTCTAGTTTATCATTCTTTATAGCTTAGTAATATTCCACTGTATAAAAATGCCACATCTTTTTCAACCATTCTTCAAATGAAGGACAACTTGATTATTTCCAAGATTTGACTATCAAAAATTGTGCTGCTATAAACATAGATGCAGAGATATCGCTATGATATGATGTTTTCAGTTCTTCTGGGAAAATCCCCAGCAGGAGGATAGTCAGATTGAATGGGATTTTGAGTTTTAGTTTTTCAAGGCGTCTCCACACTACTTTCCATAATGGTTACAACAGTCTGCATTCCCACCAGCAGTGGAGAAGGATTGCTTTTTCCCCCACGACCTCTCCAGCATTTGCTGTTGGTCGATATCTTTATGATAGCCATTCTTTCTGGGGTGATATATTATCTAAATGTTTTACTTTGCATTCTTTATGTATTTATAGGCTTGTTGAATTTCTCTGAGAAATTTGTGTTCATCTCAGATGCCCGTTTCTGGATTGGGTCTTTAAATTTTGGGACCCTAATACTTTTAGTTCTTTATAAATTCTAGATAGAAGAACTTTGTTTGAACATTATTTTGTTATTTTTTTTAATTTGTGGATTGTCTTTTCACTCTGTTGGTAATTTCTTTTGATGTGCAAAAACTTCTCAGCAAAAGGAGGTCTCAGTTGTTGATTTTTTTCAAGTGTTAAACATTCCTGTTGATTTTTGTCCATGAACTGTTTGCCTACCCTGATATCTGTAAGATTTCCTCCCACTTTCTCTTCCAAAAGATTTAGTTTCTCTTTTAATGTTTACATCTTTAATACATTTTGAGTTTAGTTTAGTGTATGGTTATAGAACTGGGTCAAATTTTATTTTTTGGCATGCAAGGAGCCAGTTTTTCCAGTGCCATTTGTTAAAGAGGCTATCTTTCTTCCAGCAAATATGCTTGGCCCCTTTGTCAAAACTAAGGTGCCCAAGTATGTTTGTATTTGCATTTTCTAATCTATTCCATTGATCTTCTGGTCTTTTTTTTTTTTTTTTTTTTTTTTGCTAGTACCATGCTCATTATATCAGTGCACTTTGTAGTATAACTTCAGGTCAGGAATTGTAATGCCTCCTGCCTTATCTTTGCTGCCCGGGATTGTCTTTGCTATTCAAGGTCTTTTCTTATTCCACATGAACTTTAAGGATCTTTGAGGTATGCTGATGGCATTTTGGTAGGGATTGCATTAAATCTTTATAGCATTTAGGGAATACGACCATCTTCACAATATTGTTTCTTCCTGTTCAGGAGCAGGGAATATCTTTCCATTTTCTGAAATCCTCTAGGATTTCTTTTATTCAGAGTACTGTAGTTTCATTGAATTAATCTTTTACTTCTTTAGCTAGATTAATTCCTAAGTATTTCATTTTCTTCAGGGCTATTTTAAAAGGTATTGTTTGTCTAATTTCTCTCAGTGTGTTTTTCTGTGTAGAGGAATGCTGTTGACTTTCGGGTGTTGACTTTGTATCCTGCTATGCTAGTGAATTTGCATATTAATTCTAGTAGCTTCTTGGTGGAGTTTTTTGAGTCTTCCAAGTAGATTCTCAGGTCACCTGCAAATAATGATAGTGTAACTTCTTCTTTACCTAATCTCATTCCTTTTGTTTCTCTGTCTTGTCTAGAGGCTGTAGCAAATGATTCCAGAATGATATTGAATAGGAGTGGTGATGGAGGACATCATTGTCTTCTACCAGATCTGAGAGTAAAAGATTTCAGTTTTTCTCCATTCAGAATTATGTTAGCTGTTGGACTGACATTGTCATGGACGGCTTTAATCAAATTCATACAGATGCTGTCTATTCCAATTTTCCACAGAATTTTGAGCATGAATGAGTGTTGGACTTTGTCAAAAGCCATTCCTGCAACTGAGATGATCATGTTTTTTTTTTTTTTTGGGGGGGGGATTGGCTCTATTGATATAGTGTATTATGTTTATAGATTTGCATATGTTAAGCCATCCTTACATTCCTGGGATGAATCCTACCTGTCATGATGAATAATCATATTAATGATTTGTTGTATTCTAATTGCTAGGATTTTATTGAGGATTTTTGCATCTATGTTCATGAAGAATAGTGGCCTATAGTTCTCTTTTTTAGTTGCATCTTTCTCTGGTTTTGTTATCAGTATAATATTTACCTCCAGGAATGTTTGTGGAAGAATTGTTTCCTTTTCAATTTCATCGAAGAGTTTGAGGAATATTAGGATTATATCTTCTGTAAATTTCTTATAGAATTTGATTGTTAACTTATGGGGATGTGAACATTTCTTTGTCAGAAGGTTTTTATTACATTTTGTATTTTATTGGCTGTTATTGGGTTATTGAGAGTTCTTAGAACTTCTTATTTCACTTTTGATAAGGTGTACCTTTCTAGGAATCTGTCCATTTCATCTGTGACTTCAATTCTGTGTAAGTAAAGATGCTCAAAGTAGCTTTTGGTGATATTCTGGATCTCTACTTGTTCTGTGGTAATGTCATCCTTTTGATTACTTGTTGGATGAATTTGAGTTTTTTTCTTTCCTCTTTTTGATGAGATTATCTTGGGGCTTATCAATTTTGTTTTAACATTCCAAGAACCAGCATTTTGATGCATTAATGCCTTGTATTGTTTTATTTGTCTCAATATAATTAATTTCTGCTCTAAGCTTCATAATTTCCTCCCATCTTTGGGCTTTGTGTTTGATTTGCTCTTCCTTCTCTAGATGATCTAGGTACAGCATTAGGTTGTTTATTTTTTCCCACTCTGTTATTTATTTATTTATTTATTTATTTATTTACTTATTTATTTCACTAATGGACATTGAACTCAGGCACTTGGCTTGCAAGCACTTATTCTACTGAGGTATTTCCGCAGCCCCTCTTTCTACTGTTCTTAATTTCATTTTTACCACTTTGTTTTCTTCATGTGTTACTTCAGAGCTATAAGTTTCCCTTTAAAAGCTGCTTTCTTTGCAACCCATAAATTCTGATAAGATGTGTTTGAATATTCATTAAACTGTAGATATTGTTAAATTTCTTCTTTAATTTTATCTGCAATCCATTGGTTGTTGAGGAAGGTTTTCAATTTCAATGTATTTCTGTTTTTTGTTGTTTCTTTTGTCGTTTGTTTTCATTTTCATTGCACTGTGGTCATATAATATGCATGGGATAATCTCTGTTTTCTTGCAGATATGTAACACAATCCATTTTAGAAAATGTGCCATGAGCAGATGAAAAAAATGTGTATTCAGAAGTAGCTGGGTGGAACAGTTTGTATATGTCTACTAAGTCCAGTTGCTCCAAGTTCTGGTTCAGTTCTACCAGTTCTTTGCTAATTATTTGTCTGCTTAATATATCTTTTGGGGATAAAAGGGTGTTAATGTCTCCTATTAAGATTGTGGTATTGAATATTAGATTTTTCATATCTAGTATGATTTATCCTATATAGTTTGGTGTTCCTATTCTGGATGTGTACATATTTATGAATGCTACCCCTTGATCTGGAATTTTTCTCCTGACCAGTACGTAATGACTGTGTTTGTTTCACTTGTTCAATCTTGGTTTGAACTTCAAAGTATCTGCAAACAGGATTGAGACCCCTGCTTTCTCCTTCGTGCTAGGGCATTTAGTATTGTCTTCTATCCTTTGACTTTAAGCCTATGGATTTCTTTATGAGTTAGGTGTGTTTCTTGTATTCAGCATATTTTTGGATTTTGCTTTCTAACTCACTGTGCCAGATATTTCTTTTTATTGGAGAGTTAATTTCAATTACAATGATGGTTATAGTTGAAATGTATTGACTATGTTTGACATGTTTCTCACCTACTATTGTTTTCCCCTTTTTCTCCTACATTTAATTGGTTGCCCTATTTGCTGTGTTGCCCTATTTGGTCCCTCTTTAACATATCTTCTAGTAGTGTGTGTAGGCTTGGCTTTGTCATTCCAAATTTGTTTAGTGGTTCTTTATTTTAGAAGTATTTCACTTCCACATCAAACTTGAAGGACTGTTTTGCACGGTATAGCACTCTGGGCTGGAATTTGTTTTCATGGAGGGCTTAAAGCACTCTACTCCATGCTCTTCTTGAGTGTTGATTTTTGAAGAAAAATCTGCCATTATTCAGATGGATTTTCTTTTAAATGCAATCTGTTTCTTCCCTCTGGTGTCCTTTAGTATATTATTCTTCTGCTGGATTTCTGGGATCTTGACTATGATATGCTTGGGTGTGTTAGTTGGGTTGATGTTATTTGGAATTCTGTATGCCTCAGTTATGTGAATGTGTTTGTTTTCTCATATTTAGGAGGTTTTCTGCTGTTACTTCTGCCCATATTATTTTTATATCATTTGTATTGACTTCTTTCTCATTGATGCATATTAATCTCACATTGTTCATCTTTGCATCATCTTGCAGATGTTGAACATTTTTTTCCTGCATTCTGGTTGTTTTTAGGAGATCCTTTCTTACCTTTTCACTAGCTGCAACTGTGTTCAAGATCTGAAACTCTATCTTCATCTTCATTCGTATGGTGTTGCCAGCTTGTGATTGAGGTTTTATTGTCCTGTATGTCTCTTTGAAACTGCTTCATGTGATCTATTTCTTTCTTACACTCCTCATTCAAGGATTCCATCATTTTTTAATTCACCTTTATTGTTTTATCAATGTCTTCTTTAGAAGCATTTATTAATTTTCATTATAGTTATGATTTCTTCTGTGTGCTTCAGATTTTATTTCTGATCTGACTTCCTCTCTACCTTTCTGCAGTTGTTCCTTTACTAGAGATGCTATTAATTCAGAAGTATCTTTTTTTTTTTTTTTTTTTTTTTTTTTTTTTTTTTTTTTTTTTTTTTTTTTTTTTTTTTTTTTTTTTTTTTTTTTTTTTTTTTTTTTTTTTTTTTTTTTTTTTTTTTTTTTTTTTTTTTTTTTTTTTTTTTTTTTTTTTTTTTTTTTTTTTTTTTTTTTTTTTTTTTTTACTTCAGAGGTTATTATTTACCTCATTTCCTCTTTACTTTTTTTATTTCAGTCACTATTAAGTCAGAGATTTCTTTTTCTACTTCACAGGTTATTTCTGATCTGAGTTCATCTATACATGTCTGTATTTTTTTCTTTACTTCAGATGCTATTAATTCACCAATTTCAGCTATGTGATTCCTAGCTTCTAAGTTAGTGACTCCTACATTTATTCTTGGTGAGCTTGGGGTCTGACATTGCATCTTTCTCCTTTTCTCTGTCATTTTGTGTAGCATTGTCTGTTGTGCTTTGGTGTGGACCTCTGGTGCAGTTACGCAGCTAGAATTTACTAAAATTCAGATCCAGATCAAGCAAGTTGGAACTTGTGCAGAAGTACTGGTTGTATCTGGCTGCTCTGCTCTGCTCCTTCCTGTTGCTGCTTATGGACATGAACCTGTTGTGCTCCTCTAGCAGATGTTCAGCTCCTGGATTAGCTGGGAGTCTCTCAACCTAGCCTCTCTGCAGAGAATTTTGCTGCAGAGTTCCATGGGAGATGCTGGGTCTGGGTTCTGCAAAAATACCTATAAGCACTTTTTGCTGAACACCAAGCGGGAAACTATCCAATGTGCATGGACAAGTGGAAAGGGTCCCCACTTTCTTTAATTTTAAAGTGATGTGGAGTATATGTTAAGTGAAGTAACAACTGCTGAAGCCGTCATACAGCAAACTCCAGGGAATGAATGCAAAATTTAACCAAAATGTGCTCTTTATATTGGAAGAAACCTTATTCTTACATTTCAAAAAGTACAAGGATAAAGTGCACATACATTCTAGAAATTTTTGTTTAAACTTTGCTGTGTAGTTAAAAAACTTCTACAGGAACACTTTCCAAATCATTACAACAGCAACAATCTCAGTTGTAAAAGGATTTTTTTCCTCCATCATAATTCCAACCAGTTTAATGAAAATCAGTTTAGCGCTCACTTTCACAGGGCTGCTAGGACACAGTCACTCATGCAGATGGGAAGCTCAGCTACTTATTACCCACATCATCCAAATGTACCATGATAAAAATTAAGGAAAAGCTCTCTACAGAAGTGAAGCTTCCTGTCTTCTCACATTCTCAGATACATGAAGTTTCAAGATGAGGTACAATACAATGATAGCTTTATAACTGCTAAGATTTTCTTATAAGCCAAGAACAAATCAGAAAAACCTTAAGGAGATATATAAACCATTTCCTGTGCCAACTTTTAAAGAAATGTATGTTTAATGACTTCCTTTTTCAAGATGTAAATGTCCAGTGAGATGGTATAAATATGTAAGCTTAAAGTTAATAGCAATTCTTATTTTGAGGGTACCAATTAAAACTATTTAAGTTTAAGGTACTCACAAATATCATTAAATTGAATATGCCAACATTCTAAACCTTTTACAAGTACTATTGTATCTTATCATTCTGTAAAGATCCAGGGCATTCTCTTCAAATATGCTCTAATGTTTAAATGCTGCACTAGAGGAACATTATTTATGAATTGTGTTCAGGGGCATAGAGGCTTGACCAAGACTTCTAAAACCGTATTATGTATAGCCTTCTTCCTTGCTGTGAAAGTTATGTCTTCTATTTTCCACGCTTTTGTCAAGGGTAGATTTTATACCAAAACCTCTCATATCTGCAAAGTAACATTGGGACTAAAATCATTCCTCCTCTGTCAGTATTTCAATTCCCATGGTTTCCCTCCATGCAAACATTGTAATTTCACATAAAATTCTTGGAAAAAAATCTCATGGTTTGTCTAGGAGACATTAAAGGAGGTTCAGACATAAAACCAGCTCTGTATCTTCAGTTTAGCTTGCACTTCACATGAGCATTGGCTTCTTTATTGTCTCGCGGGCAAAGACTACCACTTTTTATATCCGATCTCACAAAATAATCTTAAAAACATCTCAGAATCGTTCCTTCTGCATGAACCCAGTTTGAGTGTAAGGCCCTGCTGTTTGAGCTTGAGTTTCTGCCTGTGGGGCTTTGTGACATAGTGCCAACATCAATTAAACATCCCCACCTGCCTACGTGTCTGACATATGACCCTCCCGAAGTTACAGAAGCTCAGCAAACTATTCAGAAACAGAAGAGAAAACTCAAAAAGTGACAGAGAGAGAGACAGAGAGAGAGAGAGAGAGAGAGAGACAGAGAGAGAGAGAGACAGAGAGAGAGAGAGAGAGAGAGAGAGAGAGAGAGAGAGCCACCTTGATGTTCTTCTGAGACAGCATGACAACTGCATATCTTCTAAAATTCATTATGACAACAAACCTCAGGTGCTAAACTGCCACTTTACAGTGGCTGGTGACTTCTAATAGCCAGACACTATTCAGTGTATTTGGTACAGTGTCTCACTATGCAGCTTGGTCTCCTAGTGGTCCTCTTGTTTTCAGCCTTGCCAGAGCTGGCATTACAAGCATGAACCACCACACCTGGTCTTGGTGGTCAGCTCAGCACACCCAAGGATGGTGCTGGCTCAGCACGTAGTGCGGGGGATGGAATTCCCGGTCTCTTCCCCTGCCTAACTATTATATATTCTCTTAAGAGTTGTCCTGAGTTCTTCTCTTCCTACTTTCATTCTTACAGTGTCTGTCTGAAAATTCTCTATAAAATTATTTTATATGGATATGGATATCATTTAGAAATGCACTCATTTTCAACTCTTCATAAAATTAAATAAAATTAGATATATAAATTGATTATTTGGATCTATCTCCTTATTGTTCTGGATGTCAGGTGTCATTAATCATTAACTTAAAAAAATCTTTATCATGAAAGCTTTACCAGGGTCTAGGTCAGTATCAGGAAAGGGACAAAAAGAAGACAGTCATATACTCAATACTAATATAGTTTAGGTTGGAGCACAATTTACAAATAATCTGTTCAGTGATTTTATTTTTATCAGTTATAACGAATAAGTGAATATTTAACTTTATATACAAGCCAAGTCTAAATTGAACTTGTTAACTACTTAAAAAAACAGAAAGGAGCCGGGTGTGGTGGCACATGCCTATAATCCCAGCACTCGGGAGGCTGAGGCAGGAGAATCAGTGAGAGTTCGAGACCAGCCTGGGCTACAAAAGTGAGCTCAAGGCCAGCCTGAACTGCATAGTGAGATCCTGTCTCAAAAAGCCAAAAAACAAAGAAACAAACAAAACAGAAAGGATTTCTTGATGTTGTTCAAGTATCAGAAGATGTAATATCCACTTTTATTCATGTTTTCTTGGTTCATCTTAATTTTATCTCATGAATGCCAATGACGTGTGCTATATTTCTTTTTTTTTTTTTCCTTTTTCTTTTCTTTTTTTTTTTTTTTTTTTTTTTTTTTTTTTTTTTTTTTTTTTTTTTTTTTTTTTTTTTTTTTTTTTTTTTTTTTTTTTTTTTTTTTTTTTTTTTTTTTTTTTTTTTTTTTTTTTTTTTTTTTTTTTTTTTTTTTTTTTTTTTTTTTTTTTTTTTTTTTTTTTTTTTTTGGTCTTTTTGAGACAGGATCTCACTATGCGGTTCAGGCTGGCCTTGAGCTCACTTTTGTAGCCCAGTCTGGTCTCAAACTCACGCTGATCCTCCTGCCTCAGCCTCCTGAGTGCTGGTATTACAGGCATGTACCACCACACCCGGCTTGCTATATTTCTAATAAATTAATTTCTTTATTAACATTCAGTGCCATATTATTCCAATGGCACAAATTGGAAACTGTACTCACTGAAAGCATTTTAAAAGAAACATCTGAGCTGGAACTGCGCATATGGTCAGTATTCTATGTACCTTGCTACTGGAAATGCTCCCTGGAGTCAAGAGAGCACAGGTGACAGAGATAATTTGCTCTCTAGAGAAAATATAGTTTGAAAATTGGCCAGACGAATTTTAGCTTCCAAGTATGTGCGGACTACAGAAAATAAAAATAGAAATACAGCGTTGAACCCTAACAAATAATAGTACTACAAAGAGAAGTTAAATTATAACATTACCTAATGATTATATTAATATAGATTCTGTCAATATACTTAATATCTTCAGGTTCCTTGGGATTTACTGAACCTCCTCCAAAAATCGTTCAAAAATGAAACGTGTGTTCGTAGGAAGTTTCCAGTCTATTTACTTGAAGTAGGTAAATCATGTTACAAGTATTTTTGGTAAGTAATCAAAAATAAACTCTTCGCTATCCCATTAGATTTTTGATTGCATAGCCTTCCACAAAATTTACCTAAAATTTTCTAAGACCTAACACATCTTTTTGAATCTTTTTGTTTTGTTGTGATGGTTTTAAGAAATGAATGTGACCATAGTTGATTGCTGAGTGGCTGCAGTGAAGCTGGGTCCTTTCTGGGGACATTATGCAATGGCACCTTCATAACTGCAAGGGCAGCGGTGCAGCGTCCGCCCTCTCTGTACCTCTGTGTTGTACTCACAGGAAAGAGCACCTGCTCTCTGCGCAGTTGTTTCTAGGCTGTTGAAGAACGTGCTTATCCTAGCTATGAGGGTCAGCAAAGGATGTTCCGCGCTGTCTTAATTAAACCAGCAGCCCATGGAGTCTCCACATCTGATGTTCAAATAAGAACGGGTGGTGTACATTGCATGAGGCCAAGGACACCACTTCGTGCTTACAGGAGGTCAGAGTATGAAAAATATTCTTTCTGTGTAGTGTAATGGAGAGAACATAGAGCCTCAGAGATGGCTGATCTAATCTTTAGGGCTGTTCTGTCTATCACACAAAATTGTGTAGCCATCCATCCAATAGGGTGCCTGCCTACAACAGGAAGCTGATGGAAAAAGGAGATGTAAAAGAGATATAAGGAAAGAGCTTTCAGATGCAAATTACAAAACACACCTGGCTGGGCTCCAGGGACTTCATAGCTCTACAATTTACCCCACGATGGCTTAGAAAATTCATTAATTCTGAGAGCTTTCCTTTTTTTTTTTCCCCCCAATTCTCCTTAGTAACTCTTCCAATCAATCTATCTAAAAGCTTTAAACACTCTTACCATCCAACTCCTTGCTCCATATTTTGAGGACGCTTCCATCATCTTTTGTCCAGAGATTAATATATATCAGATACTGTAGTGAGCCAGTACATGGGTCACAGCTGATCTCAATTGAGTTCCAATATTTTATAATAATTATGATCATTGACTTTTCTCTATAAAAGGATTTTTTAAGTTTAAGAACATTTAGTTCCCAAACATTCATTGCCTTTTATAACTACATAAATGGTTGTCAAGGTTCTCACTCTTAGTGATAGAAGTTTTATAAGACAGATGGTCTCATTAGCTTGAGATACGTCCTGACACATTTCTTTTGCTAATTGGCAGTTTATCATTTTTTAAAACAAATATTATTTTTATTTTTATTTTGCATTTTTTAGGGAAGAGCTCACAGGGTGTTCAGGATCTCACTACTAGATCACACTCATAGTGATCTGCCTGTTTACAGCCTCCTAAGAGCTGGGATTAAAGATACATGCTACCAATTGCCATCTCAGCATGCCCCAGGGGCAGGGCCTGCGTGGCAGCCCAGGAGATCGAATCCCTGGCCACTGTGCCTGCTTGCAGGTGCTTTAAACTTCTGAGCTATTTGTCTGGATGAACAATAATCTTATACTATAGTGAAAGATATTTCACATGGAAAAGTTCCTGCTTGAATTGATGCTCATCAGTCTTGATGTCTGAATACTGAATACTAGGGTTCTTATGTATTATATGTAGTTAAGTACACCAACTAACAATTGATGTGGACATTGCTCCATTCTCAGTATCTGACTCTTCTCTCAGTTTTCATTTAAATGAGTTATACTGAGTAGGCACAAGGGTCTTGCAGTCCCACTAGAAAGCACAGACATCACAAAGGGTAATTGCAAGCTATGACTTTGCACAGTGGCTGTACCTTATGGCTTTACCAAGACAACAGGGAGAACACCAGTTCCTTTATCAGGGTCTCCAAGGAAAGGCAGGAGAATGCTTCCCTTTTCATGATCATTTGGGTCATTTTCTCCTTTATAATGACATGCATTTGCCTAATGCCTGTGACTATTGCAAGGTGTGATCTAAAACTGGTGAATGTTGCTGCCAAATGCCATCCAAATTGAGAACAGAGGTCTCTGAATAGTAGTGGCTTGAAGCAGGTGCATTTAGGACATGTCAGCCCTGGAGGTGAAACTCTGGTCTAAAATGATAATCCTGAGCCTAAGATTCAGAGTCCTCAACAGAAATTACCTATTTCTCCTCCTGAAAAATAAAAAAAAAAAGTCATCTATCAAAACCTAACATCAAGAGGGGAAGCAAACCAAGATGCAGAGGGAAGAGGAAGCCAGGGAGAAGCCACGGAAGTAAAATGAATTAAGATGTATATGCGTATGGGCATACTCCCTAGTGTGAATGCAGTCATTACGCACTGCAACAAGTACTAATAAAAGTTTTACAAATTAAAAAAAAAAATATAGCATGTATTACATTTTTTCGATCTTGACAGAATTGTGCATCCTGAATTTGTACCCAAGAGTGCTGCTGTGAACTCTCCACATGCAAAGAGCGTTTTAGAGCCTTAAGGAAGCGATGCACACAGGACACAACCAGATAAAAAGGGAAATGGCTTTGTTCTCTGTGCTTCGTGTCATACGTTATTCTGGAATGCAAATTTCTGTGAAATTAAAATTTGTTCCCAAAGATAGCTCAGGGGCTTAAGCTCCTGCCTGGCAGGCATAAGGTGCTGAGTTCAATCCCTGGTACAAAGTACACACATAAATAAAACTCTCATTGTAAAAATTTTGTATGGACTTAGGACACAGAAGCAGCCATGACAGCACAACTAGAACACAGGAAGCAGGACTTGCGCAGTAGCTTTGGGAAGTGCTGGGAGTGACAGGACAAGTGTGTCAAAGGCAAGAGGGTGCATTTTGAGGCAGATTAATGACACTGTCACTTACTGTAATAAACTCCTTTGTAACTTGAGCATTCTCCGTGTTGTTCATTTCTCCTCATATATCACTGAGTGCCTCACAGGTCTCTGGAGAATCATTATGTCTTGGAAAAAATTTATCTAACAAGCGCCCTGGTGGGAAAGGAAGCCAAAGAGAAGGAAAGGGAAGGGGAGCAGTAGGTAAAGAAAAGGTCCCTGAAGAGAAGGCTGAGTTCAAATATAACCCCGAACATGAAGGTGTTGGCTAACCCAGAGGGACAGTATCTTCCACTGCCACATTTTTTTTTTAAGCTGTTTTTTTTTTTTTTTTTTTTTTGTCTTTTTGAGACAGGGTCTCACTATGCAGTTCAGGGTGGCCTTGAGCTCACTTTTGTAGCCGAGGCTGGTCTCGAACTCACACCGATCCTCCTGCCTCAGCCTCCCGAGTGCTGGGATTACAGGCGTGCGCCACCACGCCCGGCTCCACTGCCACATTTTAGTACACTTAGGATGGACTGAATTAGCTTTATGAAAGACAAAGGGACATTTCCATTAAATTAGTCAGATCTGCTATGTTTGTAGAATTTCCAGAGCATTAATCATTCCCAATTTAGTCATGCTCTTTTAAGTATTACATGCACAATAACTTAACATTAGCAGAAAGTAGCTAGCTCATTCAGCCAACTAGCTCTATCCAGATGCGGCCCTTGCATCTGAAATTACTCTGAAGAAAAGAAATGGACAAAAGTATTTAAACAGATAGTAATATTTTGTAAAGTATTGCCATGCAATAAAATACTTGTTTATTAAAACCCAAAACATTTTCATTAATAAAATAATAACATTAATACAATATCAGTTAGGCAGAAGACTATTTTATCTATACTGTCTGTTGCCTTGCACTGAACTGGAACCATCCACAAAATCATTATTCGGGTTCCCAAAATATTTCTTGTCTGTGTCATCATTACAGGTTGCAGTCCTAGCATCTGTACACAGACTTGAGCAACTCTAACTCTCAGTAAGATCAGTTTGTCCCATGAAACCCAACTACAACTTACCTCACATCTGCAGGTAAGATGCAGTTTTATAATTCCAGTCCTTACCTAGTTTCTTACTGGTACAGAGATGGTCTGTTCATTTACTTCGATTAAAGCAGTCCACCCTTTAACCATTGGAAACTGTAGAGACAGAAATTGCGCCCCGCACAGACAACCGCAGCAGCACTGGGACTGAACTCCTGCCTTTTCGGAGAGCTTAAGGGCAGGAATGGATGAGAAGCATAGCGTTGTCTAAAAAGAAAAGTGCACTGTGTAGATGAGTTTAACGATAGATCATAAAAGTTACACTAAAGAAGGGAACGCACTGTTCGTCCATGAAATCATCAAGAAAAAATAATTACAACAGATTAAGGAGAAGGACGCCACGTGGAAGCTGCCTGTCAAGTAGAGGAGCCAATCAGAGGCGTCTTGCTGAATGACCTCAGAACTCTCCACCTACACTCACAGAATCCGTGGACCTCCTGCTGGTACTACCATCGTCAATGCAAATTATGGACCTAAAACTATTTTAAAAAGCAAGTGTCTTAAATAGGAGTAGACGGAAAGGAGAAGTTTGATAATAAATGCAGCACATTTTCTTGTAAAGCTATACATCAAGCAATATTTTGCTATGAATTAAAGCATAAAACATACTGTACAATTTACAGCTTTAGATTTTTAACCTAAAAGATCAGTGCCATTTAAAAATTTTGGGTGTGAGTTTTTTCCCCCTGCATTCTTCAAAAAGTTAAATGGAGGGACTGAAAGGAGGAGGAAGGCAGCAGTCAGGCAGCCAGGCACCTACTGTTTTCTGCAACAAAGTTTCTGTTTGTATTTACTAAAGTGTTATTTGTGATTGCAAAGTATTTAAGCAAGACTTCTTCTTCTTCTTCTTCTTCTTCTTCTTCTTCTTCTTCTTCTTCTTCTTCTTCTTCTTCTTCTTCTTCTATCTTTTTGAGACAAGGTCTCGCTGTGCAGTTCAGGCTGGCCTTGAGCTCACTTTTGTAGCCCAGGTGGGTCTCGAACTCCCACCGCTCCTCCTGCCTCAGCCTCCTGAGTACTGGGATTACAGGCGTGTGCCACCACGCCTGGCTAAGACATTTCTATTTAGACATGTAGTGAGGTTTCTTCACCTTACTTAATCAACATTAAATTCAGCATATCTCATTAAACTTAATTTATGCAACACATGATGGCCAGCAAGACATTTCAGCAGACTAAAGTAGGCAAGAACAAGGATTGAGGTCCAGTCCATGGCACCACATGCTGCACAGGCCACACCCCCAGGAACCCTGAGCCAGCCAGCAAGAATACCATGGTAAATTTTTCTTTTCTTGTTTCAGAACTTTTATTTGTTTATTTATTTATTTTTATGGCTGGCTCAGCCTTCCCTGAGGGCAGGGCTGGTGCAACATGTGGTGCCAGGGATTGAACTGTGGTCCTTGCAGCTGCCTAAACTTTCCTGAGCAGGCGCCTTAGACCACTGAGCCATCCTGCTGAGCCCATACCATGGTAAATTTTGATGAGTAATTAAAAAAAAAAAGATCCTGAACTTTTTGTAAAGGAATTGGAATAGTTTCACCACATTTTAGAAAATGAGCATTATACTCATAACAAAATCAAACACTATCTTTTCTAAGGAATATATAGATCACTATTTCACATGTTCTTTAAAAAATCTTTAGTAATATTATCAGATACTCACCTCAAAGCTAGTGCTGTTGGTCCTAGAAAGCCAAGACAGATTTAAGAGAATAAAAGGAAATCATAATTTTTACCAAATAAAAAAGTATATAATGGATTAAATAGATGACACAAAGGCCTTTTTTCATACTCATAAATAACATAATAAAAGCTGTAAGTAAAGTATAAATGAGAAGAATGGTTTCAATTTGACAAAGGGTAGCTACAAAAGGAATATAATAAACATCATAATTTGCAATGAAATTCAGCTAGAAAATTCTCAAGTTTAACCTTCTTCCTGGGTGAGCAGTACTCCACTGTAGAAAACAACATTTTACACATGCATTAATTAATGGACATTTGGATTGTTTACAAACTGATGCTATAAACATGGTTGAGCATGTATCACTGTAGTAGGATGCCATTAATTCTTTTGGGGGACAAAGGGGAATAGCTGGGCTAAGTGGACCTCTAATCCTAGTCTTTTGAATAATCTACACACTGGCTTCCATGTGGTTGCACAGTCTACATCCCCACCAACAGTGGAGAAGGACTCCCTGCTCCCCACGGCCCCTCCAGCATTTGTCATTGGCTGATTTCTTGATGATAGCCATTCTTTCAGGGGTGAGATGATGTCTGTGTGTTTGTGACTTTTAAATCACCAATGAATTTGAAAAGTTCATATATTTTTTGCTGTTTGGATTGCTCTTGCCGAGAAATGTATATTCATAGCTAAATGGGTAGACCTCAAGGCCACACTCTAAAGTGAAATAAATTAAAAAAACATGTGTAATTATTGGATCATCTCTTCTGCTTTAAAACCTGGAAATGTAAATAAGAACCAAAATGTACTATAGATAATATAAAGCAGGGTAAAAGATCATTCCAAAGGAAAGGGGAACTACAGAGGAGGAGTGGGAAAGAAAGGAAGAAATATGAGAAAAGAAGAATAAACTAGACGTAAAAAAGGAGGGAAAGAAAGATTGAGGGAGAATTGGGGAAAGCAAACAAAAGGAATCAAAATATATCACATATAGCTGCAAATTTCCTACGGTGATTGTAATCATTATGTATACTTAAATTGTACCAATAAACTGAAGAAAAATTAAGCTTAACTAAACTTTGTTTAAAAAGAAAATAAATTAAGATGTCAACTCACTGCAGCTTTATATATAGTTTTTTTTTTTATTTTTCACTCAGATCCTAACCAATGCAATAAAGGTAGAAAGAAAGAAAGAAAGAAAGAAAGAAAAGAAAAACGGAAAAAGAAAGAAAGAAAGAAAAAGAAATTGAAGGTTTTCATATGGAAAAGAAAAAAAAAACTTTTTAATTTTATAAAAGACATTACCAGAAGAATAATATCAACAAGAGCCCTCAAAATCTTAATAGAACAGATCTGTGAATTTAGCCATAATTTGCAGATGAATGGTAAATGTTAAACCTTTTCTGTACTTTTTAAAATTTTGTTTTGTTTCATTTTATTTTTGTAGAATAGGAATTGAACTCAGGCGCTTGTGCTTGCCAGACAAACGTTTATTCTACTGAGCTATCTCCCCAGCACCTATACATTTTATGTTAAGTGGAAATTATAATTAATATTAGTTCACTCTGTGGTAGGACTGAAGCTTGATTTTTTTTTTTTTTTTTTGGTGGTACTAGGAATTACACTCAGGACCTTATGCTTGCCAGGCAAGCGCTTATTGTACTGAACTCTCTCCCCAGGCTGAAGTTAGAAATATTTTGGAGCAAAATCTTAGACACAGGTTATATATACATCTATATGTATATGTATATGTATATGTATATGTATATGTATATGTATCTGTATCTGTATCTCTATCTATATCTATACAGATAGATATTTGAGAGAGAGAGAGAAAAGATCTAAATAAGGAAGAAAAGATCATATTCACAAATTTAAGGGGTAAAGTTATTTGTTGAGAATTTTTAATGCTGTATTGTTCAATAAATCCAAGTCAATATTTCAATCACTCTTCTTTATAGAGATTGATAAACTCAGTTTTTATATGAAAATGCAGAGGACCCAGAATAATCAAAATTATCATTTCGAAGAACAGGAGTTAAGTGATATGTGACACTAGATGTCTGGAAACCTTATGAATTCAAATTAAGTAATGCTGTATTATGGGGAAGATACATTCAGAGAGATGAGGAAAACAGTTTGGACAGTCCAGAAACAGATACCCTAGTCACATAGAAGGTCATTGTGTTTTTGGCAAAAACATTAACTTATTTTAGTAAAGATAGAATAAGGACTCAGGATTGTGACTCTGTGGTTGAGTGCGTGTTTAGCATGCTCAGGACTTGAGGTGAATGCCCAGAAGAGTGGTGGGGGGCAGATGGAGGGAGGGAGGGAGGGAGGGAAGGAGGGGAAGGGGGAGAGAGAAAGAGAGAGAGGCAGAGAGAGTGACAGAGAGCCAGAAGGAGGGAAAGAGAGAGACAGAAAGAAGGAGGGAGAGGGAGGGAGGGAAGGAGGGAGGGAGGTGGGAGAGAGAGAGAGAGAGAGAGAGAGAGAGAGAGAACAAGAATGGATATGAGGGAGCCTGGAGAGATAGCTCCTTGGCACAAGGGCCTGCTGGGCAAGGGCAAGGTCATGAGTTCAAACCCAGGTCCCACAAAAAAAAAAAAAAAAAAAAAAAAAAGGATATCAGGGCCCAATATTCCTTCAAGCATATGATGCAAAGACCTGCATCCTGAATGTTCTAACTCCTTCCAATGAAACCATGATCTGGAGGCCAATCTACTGATACACACTTTTTTCAGTAATATTGGATTTCTGAACCACAACAATACTCAAGAATCTTGAATGATTGATGTTCTTTCTGTTTTCTTAATCTCATTTGTACATGCTTGATTCTCTGTGTGTCAAACCCAATAATTGTTTGTATCCTTTATTTTTCTAAACAAAAAAGAATAAAAGCCTGACTATGGAAAACTATACAAGTGAAATAAACCAGATATACATGTATAAATACATAGTCTCCCTTGTGTAAGAACTCAGAAGAAGAAATGAAAATGAAAAAGTGTAACACAGCTAAATGGAAATCAAGAACTTAAGGATTAAACAATGAAGAGAAAAGTTAGGAAACATGGCAGGAGCAAAAACATGAATATATACATATATGAGGAATTAGACAATGGTTCTAAGAATCTCCCACAGGTTTTGATACTGAGGATAGCAATGTGTAATACTGAAACCATGCTTGGAATGCCTGTCATTCTGGTCTTCTAGATGTGTGCTGCTTCTAATGCAATTTCAATTATTGTTATACTCTCTCAAGTAAATGTTTAAAAAAAAGTAATGAAATAATAAGAGACAAGGAAATATGCCATAGGATTGACCTGCTATAATTTTGCATACGGTTAGATATCTAAACTTCTGTGTACAAATGTGTAACTCTTTTATCACACTCTATAGGGATTTATTAAATATTAATGATGGATGGAAAATACTAGTTCCATGTTATGTCTAAGAAGTTTGATATTCAGAAAGACAGTGATGTTAAGCTCAAGTGTCTATCTTATAGAGTAATAGTATCACTAAGCTTCTCTTTTGGACGGTTAATAACTTAAGTTTGCAGACCAAATATTACTGAAAAAGAAGAGCTACAAGGATAGATAATATTTTGGCCCTAGTCCCTCAAGCTCAGTGAGAACTCAGGACATAAGAGAACCTGTGATGTAACATCCTATAACTCAGTTGTGTCCCAAATTTTCTGTTCAAGGAGATTGTGGGGCTGCACCAGAAAGGGATCGACAATATATAGTGTCCCTAAGGAGGGTCATCTAGAGAGAAAACATTCTTTTAAGCTTTCCCAGTGAGCAAATTGGTCAAGCAGTGGCTGTGACTCATACAGATGGCTGACAAGGGCAACAGTTCTACCAAATGCTGTATATGGTTTCATGGTAAATCCTGAGAGGATTTGACTGACCTTGTCAGATAGAAAAGTTACATGTTTTGTTATATAGGGCTTACTTCAACTTTGCCTTAACCACCCAGCAGAAAAGTTTAACCATGAGGCATAAAAAGTAAAGCCAGATTAATATGCTGAGCTGTAAAAGGCTCAGGATAACAGCTTCTGACATTGCCAGTTCTGCCAGTAACCCACTTCTATTATGGAATATTGGACTATACATTCAACTACTTTCTCTTAGTTCAATGAGAAGAAATATTTGTACCAATAATGTTTAGAAAAGTTATCATGTCTGCACTTTGTACTTTGAACAACTACTATGAAGACAACAATATAGATTGTATTAATTATTGTGGCTATCTGTTGGAGCCAGGCGTGGTGGCTCACGCCTGTAATCCCAGCACTCGGGAGGCTGAGGCAGGAGGATTGGTGCGAGTTCGAGACCAGCCTGGGCTACAAAAGTGAGCTCAAGGCCAGCCTCAACTGCATAGCAAGACCTTGTCTCAAAAAGACAAAAAAAACAAAAATAATTGTGGCTATCCTACTAATGTGTTTTGAAACTGTCTTATTGATGATTTTGCATTTAAAATTTGATGGGCTGTTAGGAGTAATGGAAACAGTGGGATCTGATTGAGGGATGTGGGCTGCAGGTTCCTGCCCTTGGGAACTCTACCTTGTCCCCTTGGTCCTTTTGTTGACTTAACAGCAATCTCTCTCTCTCTCCCTCTCTCTCTGTGTATGTCTCTGTCTCTGTGTCTCTGTATGTCTCTGGGTCTGTCTCTCTGGGTCTCTGTCTCTGTCTGTCTGTGTCTCTGTTTCTGTCTCTGTGTCTATCTCTGTCTCTCTCTGTCTCTTTCTCTTTCCCCCATCCTCGGGGTCCCAAAGTAGGCTTCTTTCTTCCACCTGCCTGTGTTTCTGGCTCACCACAAGCCTAAGAGCCATGGAATTAGTTCACTCTGTACTGAAAACTCTGACCCTATGACCCCAAATAAGCTCTTCCTCCTTTTAGTGGTTATTCTTAGATACACAGTCACAGTAATAGAGAACAGATTGATACTGGTTAGTATACTAAGCTGTGTGGAAAGAAGATAGAGAGGCTAAATTAGTTAATCATTTTATGCAGTTTTAGAATGAAAATGGGGTTCTAGATTGTGAATTTATATTTTCTACTTAGCTCAGGCTCCACTTTCTAGTAATAATACTGAAAAATAACTTTGCAGTCTCTCCAAGTTCTATTACGTCTCCCATCTCCTGTGTCGACTGTAAAGGTAAATTGTTTACTTAGCAGTTGTGACTGGATTTAGAGGATTAGTGTAATTGTGTCTAGACAAACTTTTTTTTTTTTTTTTTTTTTTTTGGCAGGACCGTGGATTGAACTCATGACCTTGCACTTGACCGGCAGGCACTTGTGCCATGGAGCTATCTTCCCAGCCTCTAGGATTAGTGTAATTGTTTAAAGCTGATCCAACTGTTTTCCAAAGGCTATGTGTCACAACATGAGCTTTTTGTCAGAGTGCTACAGGGCTACAGTTTTTGAGAAATTATAATTTAAGAATCTTGGTATACAATTACATACTTTATTTTTAAAAAATTGACTTTGCCTGCTGGAAGAGACCAAGTTAAAAATCAAAATTTATAGTCATAAAATATTAAGCAAATTTAACCCTTACACATATGGATATTGTGTAAATACCTGTATGACTAAGATAGCATTGAGGTGGAAAAACTCATTCAATGATGATGACCTGAATGCCCTATTAAATGAATGGATTGGCTGACTATTCTCTACAAATTCCATTTTTTGAGTTAATTTGATTGTTTAAATTCTGTAATGTGAATAAATACAATATGTTTTTATACTTTTTGTCAATGATAGACCATGAAGGTGAATTATAAGCATTCTACATGTCCATAATCTATTGCAGTTTGCAAGTTTTCTTCTGCCAGGTAGATTTCTGGACATCATATTTTCTTGTATGTGAAATAGCTGCAATCTAAGTTTATTTGTTGTATAACTTTTTAATAGGCCCCTTAATGGTTATATCCTCTCACTGTCCAGCAAGATCAGCTGCCTATGGTCTTGTTTCAGTTATTGTTAAGTAAGTTTTATGAAACTTAGGGAACGGTTAACTAACTTACAACTTAGAAATATTCTAATGACATCATTATCATACTTTGGTGTTAATGGTGTTAGTACTAATGTTCTGCTATTACTATTTTTGTATTACTTTTAATAAGAAATAACATTAAGGTGGTTTCAAAACACCTTAGCAGTACAGCAACAACAGTGATACAATGCACATTGTCATCTTCATAGTAGTTGTTCAGAGTACAAGATGCAGACATGGTAACTTTTCTAAATACGATTGGTACAAATATTTCTTCTCAATGAACTAAGAGAAAATATTTCTATGCATAGTCCAATATTCCATAATAGTAGTGGGTTATTGGCAGAATTGGCAATGTTGGAAGCGGTTGACTTTAGCCTTTTACAGCTCAGCATACTAACGTGGCTTTACTTTTTATAACTTTTGTTTAAACTTTTCTGCGGGTGGTTAAGGCCGAGTTAAAGCAAGACCTATAACAGAACATGTAACTCTTGTATTTGACAAGGTCAGTCAAAACTCCTCAGAATTTACCTTGAAACTATGTACAGCGTTTTGTAGAACTTTTGTCAGTGTCAGTCATCTGGATGAGTCATGGCCATTGCTCGACCAGTTTGCTCTCTGTGAAAGCCTGAGAGAATGTTTTCTCTCTACATCACTCTCCCTAGGCACACTGTACATCATTGATCCCTTTCCTTTGCGGCCCCATAATCTCCTCGAACAGAAAATTTGGACCTTCTTTGAATTATAGGATGTTACAGTACAGGTTCTTTTATGTCCAGAGTCCTCACTGACCTTGAATGGCTAGGGCCAAAATATTGGCTTTGTAGCCCTTCTTTTTCTCTAATGGTTTTGTCTGCCTCCTTAAGTTCTTAACCCTCCAGAAGAGAAGCTTAGTGATACTATTACTCTATAACATACGCACTTGAGCTTAACATCACCTTCTTTCTTAATATCAAACATGTTAGACTGGGAAGGACTACCTTCCTCTATATCCTTTTATAAGTTATTTTTAATAAGTCCAATTAGGCACAAGGAAATCTGGATATTTTAAATGATCTATCAACATTTCTAAGTTTAAAAACTGTTTTCACATGTTAATTTTCAATTCAATTCTTCAAACTTAATCCTTCTAATATTTTTAAAAAGTTTTAGAGCTTTGATATCTATGTGTTTCCAAGGGATCACCGCTCATCTTTCCCACTCCTCATCAGGTGCCTATTCCCCAGCATGTTGGCTTCAGAAACATGTTTGGTTTTGTCTTGCTTTGCTTTGATTTACTTCTGTGTTAGCTATGCATGCAAATGTTCTGTAGTCGCCCTTATTTTCTGAGGTGCACATTCTAATTTACATATAGGATAAATATGTGTATAAATTTGTCACTACAGCAATGGTTTTTTTTTGAGGGACCGGGGTTCAAACTCATGACCTTGCACTTGCCACACGCAGGCACTTGTGCCTCGGAGCTATCTCCCCAGCCCCACTATAGCAATGTTTATAGGGAAAAAAAGTTAATCAGAGGAAGAATAGGGAAAAGTGGAAGAATAAAAAGTGCTTTAGATAAATACAAGCTTTTTTAGCATTTTTTGGAAAACAGAGTATGTTTTTCATCCAAAACGTTATTTAGTTAAAAGAAGGTTGAAATATTAGAAAAAAAATGACCTTAAAAAGTAATACTTTTCTTAGAAATGAATAGTCACTGGCATATGTTAAGGAGTTGGCTGACTGAATCAGATTTGTTTTTAAGTATATCATATTCTGACTTTATCATGAAATAAGATTGAGAAGGATAGGTTATATATCAATTAAATTTAAATGTAACTTCTAAAAGAATTTTTATTACTGGTTTTGATGTAAAAAGGTTTTTTACAATGTAGTATCTGAACTCAAGAACAACTGATTTGTACAAAACTTGTTACTGCAAGATTTAAAGAAAAAGGAAAATATAATTCTGAATCTAGAAAATCAAAATTAACATGCAATACATTATCTTGAAGACACTAAACAGGGTAAGAAAACTTTACACTATCATCAGCTCTATAGACTACTGTGCAACATAGCATGGGAAGGGTCTCTGCCCTCTGAGCTTCTCTGTCCTCTGCTATAAAGAACTGATGATCTCTGAGAAGATCATCCTTTATTCCTATTTAAAGCAATATGGGATAGGACAAGCGGATATACATTATTGTGATAAAAATGACTATATAAGCTTAAGTGAAAATAGTATTTGGAGTTTACAATTATGGTTCTAAAATCATATTTAAAAAAAAGATTCTGGAGTTCATTGGAGTTCATTGTGGTTCTATTAAAAGCTTCTGCATAAAAGGCAATATCCCATCTCATGTATCTCTGCTGGCTTCACTATGGGTAATTGATTCACAGTCCAAAGAAAACTTAAATAAAGAAGAAGCTTTTCTGAGTATAATACTCGTAGAGGCTGTCATAGATGACAAAGAAGCACAGTAGTAGAGAGATAAAGAATAGCTACGTGATGGGTTAGTCTAAGACACCTGCCATGGGGTCACATGCGCCCAGTTTCAGCTCTGTGGGAAGCTGAGTATGAGCGTTTCAAGCTTGAGCCCAACTTGAGCAATATAAATAGATCCTGTATCAAAATTAAAAGCAATGGGCTGGCGAGATGGCTCAGCAGTCTAAAGCGCCTGCTTAGGCAAACTTAGGCAATGGCAGGGACTATAGTTGGATCCCGGCACCACATGCTGCGCCAGCCCCACGCCCAGGGCAGGCTGGGAAGGCCATAATATAAATAAAGTTTAAAAAAATAAAAAGCAAAACTTAGCAAAAAAAAACTTGGGGATATACTTGAGCATGGAAGTGCGAAATTCTATCCCCAGTAACACACACACACACACACACACACACACACACACACACACACACAAAATTGGGGAAAGTAACAAAAACTGAATGCAGGCAGATGTTGCACTGAGAAGTTAAACACAGCACAGGAACAGAAATCAGATAAAAAGAGAATTGCAAAGAGATGAACAGTTATAACTCCTTCTGCACAGAGGGACCAAGACAGAGAGTCGTCCATAAATGACAAACGGCATGGCAGCTATCTGACAATAAAAAAAAAAAAAAAAAAAAAGTGGCAAGAAGGGATGCTGGAGAGAAGCGGAGCAAAGATCTGGCTGGCAGGAACCCTTGTAGTTGTGGAGAAAGAGAAAGCAACAGGCTGAGGAATAACATCCTGCGAAAGTCAGCGGAAGAAGAAGCTGACTTTGGTGATGGCAGAGGCCTCTGCAGCCTGAACTGCTTCGCCTGAAAGTTTATATTGAAGCCGTCAGCACCAGTGCGCCTGTACATAGACAGAGCTGAGAGTGGGAGTGAAAGTGAAATGAGGCCAGAAACACAAGGGCCTAATCCCACAGGACTGATGTGCTCAGACGAAGAGGCAGAGGCACCTGCGCCTTCCACCTGACCTCAGAGGAAAGCCATATGCAGACGCCAGGACAGGAGGGTTACCTGCAAGCCAAGTGGGAGGTGGGGGGAACGCTCCCTGGACAGTGGACCTCCAGAAACTTTGATCTGGGCCTTTGTGTCTCCAGAACTGTGAGGAAGTGCATCTCACTGTGTAGGCCATCCAGCTTTTGGTATTTTATTGCGGTGGCATGAGTAAACTAACACAGCGTATATGTTGGGCTTCTATTCAAATTTTTAGTATTTGCTTTTTACTAGATTTATTCTATGTCAGAACTATTTCAGTACAATAAAAGGTATAGGACACTTTGAAAGGTTCCAAGGCACATGTGTGAAAGAAAATGAGTCCATTTTAAGAGAAAACAGGAATTACCCTGCACTCACTTCAGATGTCACAGCTTGTCTTCAGTTATGACAGCAGAGATTGTATCGAATATTAAGTTTTCTATTAGCCCATTAATCAATTCGTCCTTAATTGGACACTGTGATATAGTTAAACCATGCATTTTCATCAAAATCATTCAGTATAGATGCTTACAGACCAATTAGTTAAAATTATGTCAATACGATGATTTTCACATCTGTAGCCCTAAGAGAATCTATTTGGCAACAAACCCGATTAATGGAGCTAGAAACCTAAATGAAAACACATTGATGAGAAAACCGTCAAAATCTGCTCAGTCATAAATAAAGATAAATCTGAAACTTTTATCCATGAATAGATACAACTAGAGACCATGCTTATAAGTGAACTAAAGCAAACTCAAATATGTGTCACGTTGTCTCCCCAGTGGGAATAAGTGACAGAGTACATAAGGTCCAAATATACAGACTGCATGTTGCATATTGAAAAGTTGAACAAAATTAAACAAAAAGAAAAAGAAACTAGGATGGAGGAAAAGAGAAAGGATATTACTATTTATCTTAGTTCATTGAAAAGAAAGGTTTGGGCTAATAAACTTGTGCACAGCAAGATAGCTCAGCGGACTAAGCCCTTGATTAAGTTAGTACGGGGACCTGGTTTCCATTCCTGGCACTGTCTGCCTTGCCAGCCCTGCCCCTGGTCACCCTGAGCCAGCCCTGGAGTCCAGGCATGTGGCACATGCCTGTAATACCAGCACTAGGGAGGCAGAAATCCAGAGGATCACTATGAGTGCAAGCTGCATTGTGATGAGACGCTACACACACACACACACACACACACACACACACACACACACACAAAACCTTTGGAGAATTTTAGAAGCCCATATCTTGTATGTTAATTGACAACTTTAAAAATAAGAATACTCAGTGGATTAACTATTGCTATTCTCCTATTTTTGTTATGACTTTTGCTTTACTTTTTTTTTCAATGCACATAAGTTTGTACATAAATCTGTGTATAGAAAAACTTAATAGCTAACAGCTATGAATTTTCCATGTATAGAACCATGGAAGAGAAATAAATAGAAAAGATTATTTTTATTTTCCCAAAGTACTTGCATTTAAGAATTATATGGTTTATTTGCTAAAATATCATACTCATCAGACTATATCTGGAGATTCCAATTCATTATTTCTGTGTTTTGGTTATGATATTTTGAACTTGTTGTGACATGCTCCCCAGGAAATTCCTTTACTATATGTGCTGGTCAAGTGAGAACTCCACAGGAAATTCTTCTGACCAAATTTCTAGACTCCATTCCCAACATAAAGTTGCAAACGAGGGTTGACTTTATTGATTTTGATATCAAAGGCAGCCTAGCTTGCCTCTTATCAGTGGCTCTGCACTGGGGTTTGTGAAATCACCACACTCTCAGTTACTCGAATCATGGCTCATTCTGAAAACTTATTTCACTAATTAAAGCTTCTCACTCATCCTAAATCTAAGCAAACTACACAGGAAACCTTAGTAAAACATTCATAGATAACCATCCAATCTTGTATCTGAAGTAACTTAAACAAGAACAGCAGTATGTCTATCTTTCCACTTCCCAGGCCTCAGTCTGAGGGCAAGCACTCTTTACTTCAATGGCTCCCTACTTAGGCATCAGTGGTCTTGGCAACCCCTTGAACTACAGTGTGCCTGCTGAGTGGTTCCTGCCATTAGGTTAAAGTTCACTGAAGCAGGGAAAATTGTTAGGCTCTAATCTGGATTAATCTCCATAATTTACATACTCTTAATTTCTATTCATTTATTACATTTTCAAAAAGTGCGAGATGTTTTCACTTCTTTTTTTGCATCCAATAGTTGATACATACACATAGAACAGTGGTTCTCAACCTGTGGGTCGCGACTGTGGTGGGGGTTGAATGACCAAAACACAGGGGTCGCCTAAAGCCATTCCAAATCATAACTGTAGCAAAATTACAGTTTTGAAGTAGCCACCAAAATTATTTTTTGGTTTGGGGTCACCGCAACATGAGGAACTGTATTGCGGGGTCACAGCACTATGTCATAGAAGACACTTAATTGCCCTGAATTCTTCTAAGATAAATTGACTAGAAACAAAGATTATCTTTTCATTAGTTAGTGTATTATTTTACAAATGATACAAGGTTAAAGAACATCAAATAAAATGAGAAAAATGTGCACTATTAGGAAACTACAATTTGTAGCCTCTCCAAAAAAATTGTAAATTCCCAAACAATCATATACATATTTACGTTTTTAAAGTATTTTAAAAATCACTCCCTTAACACAGTATAAGAAATTGAAGACCATTGAACTATGAATTAATGTTATTGGACAATATAACTAAGAATATATAGCTTATATGCATACTTTTTAATCTGGACTTTAAAATTTTCTATAACACATAAGTGAGTTTCTAACTTTGTCTTCACTTTATCCTTAGGTACTGACTTTCAGGATCCAGCTGGGTGAAGCTAAAGGGAATGAACATATATGCACACCTCAGCTTTTGTCTCTGATACCTAAGGAAATGAATATGCTGATAATGTATTACTTGGATAATCTGATAAATTTTCCAAAACTACATTCCTGGGTGTCTAACAGTGAATGTTTATAAATATTTGTGCAATTATTAGACAACTTTCTCTCTGAAATACATTATGTTTGCAGACCTGTAGAAGCTTTGGTACATTACAATATATGTAGAGCAATTGTTCTTTATGTTATGCACCTATGAATAAAAAAGAGAAACCTCTGTCTTAAAAAAAGGAAAAATAACCATGCTCTGTCTTAAGCTTCCTGAAGCTTCATGTGCAAAGTTATAAATGAAACATTCCAATTACTGACTTAAGAATATTTCCTGGGGAATAGTCCAGTTTTCTTCAACATAATACCTTAAGTCATATTAGTGGAAAATTTAAATATAGCTTTGTCTTTTCACATAGCTGTAGGTTAAGAAATAATTACTTCAAGTTGAAATATTCATAGATTAACGAATAAAGGAACAAAAAGTCAAATTTATCCACATTGTAATTCCATGGCATATTTGTAGTTCTTATTACTCATCATATATAATGTATAAATGGCACTTTCAAATATATATTAGTTAATTAGTTTAGGGCCTATAGGGTCTCACTACACAGATTGGATTCGTAGTGATCTTCCTGTTTTTCAGCCTCCCATGCACTGGAATGACAGGTGTGTGCCACCATGCCCAGTCTCAGTCACTGTCACATTGTGCTTTGGGAGCACATCTGGCATGGTAGACCAGGGATCAAACACCAGTCACTGTGGTGGCCACTTAAGCAGGCGCTTTAGTCCTTGGAGCTATCTGGCTGACCCTCTACATTCTGTTTTTTAGTATTACATTTCTTTTAAATTTACAGAATTAGTGTCATTTGGATGATAGTTTCAATGTTAGAAAATACCTACAGTACAACTGTAGTCCACTAAAACACACACACACACACACACAAACGTACCCAGGTTAATCAGGATTATTCAACACAACGGCTTCCACATGATATAGATAGATAGATAGATAGATAGATAGATAGATAGATAGATAGATAGAGATGTTAGTATAGAAACTGTTTCACATGATTTGCTAGTTTCCAAGCCTCAGGAACTTCAGGTAAACTGGCAAACTAGAGATATAAAGGTGCTGATAGTTTAAAACCAGTCAATTTCAAAATTGAGAAAACCACAGGAAATTAGTTGTGTAGCTCCACACCAAAGACTAATAGTCTTGAAACACAGGGACAGTTTATATTTCAAGCCTACTTTGTAGGAGAACCCAAGCTCTTCAAGGTCAGAGAGGTCAAGATTGTTCCAGAACTGGCAAGATAGCTGAGTGGTCTAAAGCACCTGCATAGGCGAGCTTAGGCAAGTTCAGGGATCATGGTTCCATCCCCTGCAGCACATGCGGTGCCAGCCCTACTCCCAGGGTGGGCTGAACTGGCCACAGAAACAAACCAACAAACAAGACTAGGTTGTTCCACAGGAAGAATTATCACTAAGGGAGAGTTTGCTTTTTGTTCAGTTTCCAGCCTTCCCTTGATCTGTATCATGGCAGGCCCACTGTGTCAGTCGACAGGTTTAAATGTTAAGGTCACCTAAAACACCTTGGCAAAAACACACAGAGAATATCTGAGCAACAAAGACACTTAGAGTACATAAAATTAAATAGCACAACACACACACAAAATTCAACTTGAGCAGAATGTGAAAGAAGTTGTACAGCTTTTGTGATATTTAATATTTATTAGGAAACACTATATGTGTATAAAGTTCTGGATATTTTTATTGTAAGTTATTTTATTATTTCCTTTATTTTCAAATCTGAATTGTATCTTTTATTGATGTTTTCATTTCACAGCATGTGGATTTTGCAATGAAATAATTTTTATAAATTTTCAGTTTTTATTTTTAAAGATGAAATAATGACAGAAAAAAAAAGACCAACATTAGACACGATACAAGATTTCACTAAACAAATAGGAATTCAACAATGGTTGCTATATAAACATGATGCTATCTTCAAATTATCATTATTATTTTTGTGGCACCAGAGATTAGGAGATATAAACATGTAGGATTCATTTAAAGAAAATGAACAATAACAAAGAAGTCATAAGAACTTCAAAAGAGGAAAAGAAAATCAGAGTAAAAAAACAATAAGCATTAGTTGTTCCTTGCAAAAGATCATCAGATATAACAAATATGAATAATATTGTTTATATAAATAACAAGTAATATTATTTATAAGTGAAATAATTCACACAATTTGGGGAACAGAATTTTAAAATTCAAATAGATTTTAGGCAACATGCTCTGTTAAAAGGACTTCAACACATTATTCTAGTAATAATGGGAATTTACTGCCTCAATAATTCTCAGTTATGGCCCAGGGAGACAGCTCAGTGGGGTTAAGTGCTGCCTGATGTGAGCAAGATCCTGAGGTTGATCCCCGGTAAGAGAAAAAAAAAATCTCATTTGTAAATTACATACTAAATTCTATGAAATTAATGTGCATACAACATACCAACTGAGATATGACAGTGGTTGAATTAGCAGCACTCCACATAAGAAACAGTATAAAAGTAGACAGTAGCTGAGAGATATTTTATAACTAATACTAGTATCAAAGGTAAACAATTTGGTAGTTTCTTGCACTAATTTCCTTCTATGTCTATATCATGTTAAGACAACTGGTCATACAAGTTAAACCTTTGAAAGTAATCTAAAATTTTTTTTATTTAATTCGATCAGAGGATAGGGGTTCCTAAATGGCTGGATGAGGTGCCTTGAAATTTTTTCTTAAAGATAATAAATGAAATCCGTTATATTTTTTCTATTATAATTTTTTAAAAATTCATTTATTTAAATTGAACTAAAATGTATACATACCTTGATAAGTATTTGTTCAAGCACTCTCCTGGCATCTCCACAGAAGACGGGCATCTGTGACTTGAGCCAAGAAGATGTGACCCACAGCGAGCATGAGAGTCCAGCAGGTGAACCGTGAGAATGGAAACCCACTCCCTTCCACCTGTCACGGTTGTAGCCTCTCCTCCTTTTAGAACTCTTACTAATATTCCGTTACTCACAGAATATCAAGCTCATTCTTACAGATGTAAGTTCAGGCAGATGAGTTTTTAGCTTTGCTCTTGTTGTTCAGCATTAAGTGTCTACAGAATTGATGAGTCATTGTAAGTGGTCAGAAAAACTGATTAGTTTACTAAATTTATTACTTTATAGTTGCATTTTGTGTTACAACTTTATCATATACATCTATAGACTTTTTTCCAGCATATTACTTTGTGTAATTTGTATTTATGTTATCTTTTTGCTTTCTTGATCTGCTTTCTTCTTTTTCAGCTATTTTTTTTTCCCTACTCCACTTTTCAAATGTTTCTAAATTTGACAGTTAAGGGCCAGCCAAATAGCTCGGTGGATTAAAGCACCTGTAAGCAGGCACAGGGGCCAGGAGTTCTATCCTAAGGCCTGCCATGCCAGTCCCGCCCCTGAGGCACACTGAGAGGGCAATTGAGACTGTACCTGGTGGCACGTGCTTATAATCCCAGCTCTTGGGAGGCTGTAAACAGGCAGATCATTAGGAGTCCAATCTAACAGTGAGACACTGAACACCCTGTAGACCCTTCCCTAAAATACAAAAAAAGAGAAATGACAGTGAAGCCTATGTCAGTTTTATAAGTGTTAAAATTGTGATGAAGAAACAATTAAAATGTATTTATGGATGTTTCAATTTTCATTTGTTATGCCACATGTGCATTTCTTACAAATTATTGCATATTTACACTACATTTACTTTTAAAAAATCTAAGTAGATATGTGTTATTTTTGAACCAAAACCAAAATTAAACTGTTTTTTATTAGTAGATGATTAAAACAAAAACTGGCTTCTCACTAATAACGTGCAAATGAAAGATTATTTAGTATACATTTTCTGAAATAAAAGAAAACATTATGTGATTACTTATTTTCAATTTCTTTGTAATGAATTTACTAAGTATTTTACAAATAGAATCATACATATGTATTTCATGTATATAGGGCACATGGCCTGTAGTAAAAGAAAAATTTTTAAAAATAATGTAAAATAAAAGTAATATACTAGAAGTCTTACTTTGATCTCATCTTCGATCTTAAATCTCTCTGTAGCTATTTTTACTTAAACCAGATGTCTTTGGGATTGAAAAAAAAATATTCTTGGGCCTGGCAGGATGGCTCAGTGGTCTAAATCGCCTGCTTGGGAAAGCTTGGGCGGCTTCAGGGACCGCGGTTTGATCCCAGGCACCACATGCTGCGCCAGTCCTGCCCTCAGGGCAGGCTGAGCCAGCCATGAAAATGAGTGAATAAACAAATAAAGGTTCTGAAACAAGAAAAAAAATAAATAAAATTTAAAATTCTAAAAAAAATTCTTAAATATTTTATATGTACTTACTCATTACATATTTTTTGAAAGGATCAAGTTAGGGGCCAGAGATAAACTCAGTGGCACAGCACCTGCTCCTGCCTATGAAACACAAGGTCCTCAGTTTGATTCCTGGTACAGAGAAGAAGAACAAAAAGAAAATATCAAGCTAGATAATATATGTAAATATTATTTGAAAAATAACGTTTATATTATATAAAGTATATCAAATTGTCAATTAAGGATATCACGGTCTCATTCTTATTAGCATATTAAATAGGCATAACACAGTTAATAACTGGGAAGTATATAGAGCAGGATGAAGACAGAAAAATAGTTGCATATGATCAATGACTGCATATATATGTATATACATATATGTGTGTCACATTTAAGCCTGTTTATATGTGCAACTAATCACTGTTGTTATAAATATACAGAAACAAATGTCCCATCAAGCATATAAACTCACAAAGTTTTAAAAATTTGATATATGAGCTAGGCATGATGGCGCACACAAGTAATCTGAGTCCTCAGGAGGCTGAGACAGGAGGATCACTGCAAATGTGAGGCCAGCCTGGGCTACAAAGTGAATTCAAGGCCAGCCTGATGTACACAGTGATTTCCTGTGTCAAACAAACAAAAATTAATATGTATCACATATGTTTTATTAGTATGTATATATTGCATAAGTTAAAAAGACAGCCTTTCATGATTGCATTATAATTTTATTTTATTTTATTTTATTTTATTTTATTTTATTTTATTTTATTTTATTTTATTTTATTTTTGGGGCATGCTGAGATGATGAATAAGACTGTACTCCCAGTGCTCGGGAGGCATATAGAAAACAGGAGGGTAAATACGAGTCTAATCTGTGTAATGAGACCATGTAGACCCTGTATTTAAAAAAAAGAATAGACCAGAGAAAAAAGTTTAAGCCATTCTAGCTATATGAGTTTTGACAAGACTGTCAAAAGCGTGTTGAAGAACAGACATCTTTTTCTGCTTTTTTACAAACAGTGCCAAGAAAATATTCCCATATGCAGAAGATCGGAACTACAGCCCTATCTCTAACTGTATAAGAATAAATTTACATTTCTTTTTAAATTTTATTTTATTCATTTATTTTATTTATTTATTTTTTTTCTTGTTTCAGAACCTTTGTTTGTTTATTCACTCACTTTTATGGCTGGCTCAGCCCGCCCTGAGGACAGGGCTGGCGCAGCATGTGGTGCCGGGGATTGAACAGCGGTCCCTGCAGCCGCCTAAGCTTTCCCAAGCAGGGGCTTTAGACCACTGAGCCATCCCGCCCCAGTAGCTATTGAAGAGAATGTGGCGGAAAGGAGTCTGTAGTGGTTGACACATTGTGTCAACTTGGCTGTATGACTCAGTGGCCGGTTTCCCTGCTGGTGGGGGTCCTCCCCTAGGGTACAATTGGTTCCTCCCTAGAGCATGACCAGGCCCTGCCTAGGATATGATTTGTTCCTTCCTAGAGTGGGATCAGGGCCCATCCTGGGGTATGACTGGTTTCACTCTAGGGCACAATGGGCCAACCTCAGAGTGACTCAGCCAAAGAGACTTCATAAAGGGGCTGAGGCAGGAGTTAAGGTCCTACTTCCTTGGAGGAACTTCATTCTTCACATTTGGCCTGGACTTTATCCTCTGGCTTGCAGCACAGACTTTTCAGCCTCCAGCTTGGATCTTTTGCCTTGCATTGCAAACTCTTCAGTCTTCCATCACAGACCCATCACCCAACAGATAGAGACTTACAAGGAGCACTGCAGTGAGTTTCAGACCTTGGGACTGAATTCTTCAGTCCAGCGTGTGAAGCTGTCCTCTGCATGCTTCCTTATCTGACGCTGTGGCTGACTATTGTAAGCCTATCTTATAATTCCTTATAGATTGTATATTTGTGTTAATATCCATTCCTTATATTTGTTCTGTTCCTCTAAGTAAAACCCTGACCAATACAGAGTCTTTCTACACTGTTGGTGGAAATGTAAACTAGGACACTCATTTGGGGAATCAGTAAGCAAGTCCCCCACCCCCCCCAAAAAAATAAAACTAGAACCATGGTTTGTTCCAGCTATGCCACACCTAGATATGCTCTCCTAAAAGTTGAAGTCAGTGTGCTGTACAAATATGCTGACATATACACATTTGATGGGACACAATAATAAATGATTCACAGAAAAAGCCCACATGGCCTTCAAATGACAAAAAACACAAGAAGAGTAAGACTAAGCAATGAAATATTCAGCCACAAAAAGAGAGGAATCAAGTCATTTGCAGGTAAATAGAGGGCATTTAAGATTATATTAAATGAAATAATCCAGACTCAGAAAAGATAAATATAAAAATTTTAAAATTGATTTTTCCCTCCTATGTTGAATCTAATGGGTGGGAGGAAGATTAAAATATGTGGCCAGGTGTGGTGGAGTATGCCTGTAATGCCAGCACTCATGAGGCTGAGGCAGGAGCATCACTGTGAGTTTGAAGTCAGCCTAAGCTACAAGGTGAGCTCAAGGCCAGCCTGAACTGCATTGTGAAAACATGTCTTAAAAAGACAGAAACCAAACCAAAACAAACAAAATCTCTGATCCTCCTTCAGACTCTGAAGGTACTGGGAATGCAGGAATGTACTACCACTCCTGACTACATAAAAATAAATTAAAATTAACTGCATTTATAGACTGAGTTAATAATTATCAAGACTACTAAAGCAATGATGTGATCCATCTCTGGGGATTATGAGGCTCTTCATTCACTTAGATTTTACTTGTCATCAAAAGTTATCTATATAAACTTCATTCTGGATTGACTGCGATCTTCACTGGGTTGTTTTGCAATTTATGTGATTACTTCTGGTTAAAAAGGATTCCTGTGATTCTTTCCTTCTACTTCTAATTTTGATGTATCTTTTTTGTAGCTTTATAGTTTAGGAGAGCAAGGGCCATTTTAAATCCTCTCCCCTCCCCATATTTCTTATTTTCATTCTTAATATTTGTGTCTAAGATCTCTCTTCTTCCATAAAATGAGATCATCAATAATGTTCATTCTTTTTAATATTAATTAGAATCAGACATTGGCATTTATTTTCTAAAGTGTGAAATATTAGTACATTGATACAGATACGTGTTGAAATATATTATTAATTTAAAGACCTATCTACCCATATTTTATTTTGTCAGGTCTTTGTCATTAGTAAAATTTATCAGTTTTATTGTCCTCCCCTATTAAATTTGTCATACTTTTAACCCTGTAAAGTGTCAGGTGTAAAATTAAGCTTTTATTTTGCATAATATATTTTTTGTCATTGATTTTTGAGTTTGTTTGTTCACTTGTTTTATTTTTATTTTTTCGGTACCAGGAATGGAACTCACAAGCTCAAGCTTGCCAGGCAGATTTTGTGGCACTGAGCTGTATCCTCAATCCTATATTTTTAATTATACTTACTCATTTTCTTTAGGAGCTATAGATACATTCAGATTTTCACTTCTGCATTAGTTCAGTTTATTTAGGAATTTATACATTTCATCACTGTTTTGGTTTATCTCCTGCTGTTATATTTATCATCATTTGTAAAGTGACAAATAAAACATGTCTATATTTATTATGTAAAAGACATCGTGATATTTGTATTCATTGTAGCATAGCTAAGTAGAGCTGTTTAACATGTGCATTAATTAACATCATTTCAAGGAGGTTGAATATTTAAAACCTACTTTTAAGGTTTTCAAGTCTACAATCTATTATTATTAGCTTTAGCATCATTTACAATGCACATTTTAAAGTTTGGTTTTTTTATTCTGTCCTCCCGATACAATTTAAGTGTCCTTTCATCAAAATCTCCTGGACTTTATATTTTGTGTTCTCCAGCAGCCATAATTTTATTCTGTTTTGAAAAGGAATAGTTTTAAAGGTGTGATGGATTATGTTTATATGCACTGCATGCTATTTATCCATTCATCCAATGACGGACACTTATGTTGACAACCTTGGTACTGAGAATAATGCCCCAAAGAGCCAAAGAGTATGGTGTGCAGCAATCAAGATACTGCACAAGGGCACAAGGATATAGATATGTATATATGTATATATATGTATATATATACATATATACATATATATTCCTTATTGAGTTGTTTTGTACAATTACATTCTCTCCATCTATAGATCAACTTTTCCCTCTTTTAATTAATTTCCTTTGATCTCAAAAGGCTCTATGATTTGGTGCAATGATGTTTGTCTAGTTTGGTTTTTATCGTCTGTGCCTTTGGGGTCATATGCAAAAAAAATTGCTACTTAGAGCAATGTCTTGAAATTTTACCCTATGCTTTATTCTAGCAGTTGTGTAGCCTTAGGTTTTGAACTTAAGTCATCTTTCTCCTTCAGGTTGATTTTTGATATGAGAGATAATATTGTGGTTTAGTTCTTCTAAATGTGAATAGCCAGTTCTTTCAGATTCACTTATTGAAAATAATGCCCTTTTATCTTTCTGTTGGTCCCTAAAATAATTCTTCTGTATTATTTTATTTTGTATTTATATCTTTGTTAATCTTTTTGTCCAGAAATACAGTGGTAAGGGGTAAGAACTTGAAATACAAAACATGTTGATATATAATAATTGTCTCTGACATAAGTCCCAAGTATTTCACAAGACCCAAGTATAGAAAATCTTTCAAAATGTGTGATTCTATTTCAGTTCTAAACTAGAATCAAAGCTATCAGCTTGTTTCTCTAAATAAGTTTACCTGAGCTCTTTGTAATATATCTCCTCCTTGTTGCCTGTTCTAATCATTAGATTTTACAATCTTCAACATTACTAAACTTTCAAAAATATCAGTATCATCTAAAATTTTGAATCTTAATGCGAAGTTTCTCATCACTACCTTACATATATTATTTATATATAACTATAAATATATGGTAGCTATTGTAATATATGCTATCAATAACTATACATATGATACGTATATGTACTACTTTTTCTGGAACTGACATCTTTCTATATATTTAATCTGAAAGTGATATTTCACTGAGAAGAAATAGCATTATCTGTGAATCTCACAAATTTTTTGGTTATAATGCTTCTTTCTGAAAACTATTAAATTTTACAGCCTAAAATGAAGAAATCAATTCATAAAAATCTCAGTATAGCTTCCAAATACCCTAACTCAAGAGAGTTTATTTGGGAAAGTGAAATTTATCCAGGACATAATGCTTAAGAATATTTTATTTAAACAAAGCCTTAAGAAATTCCCCTGTAAATTTTCTTGCTAAGCTCATTTCTATTTCATCAAAATTTAATGAATTTTATTAAATTGATAACCTGTGATATTATGACTGGAAAATTTGTTTCAAAGGGCTAGTTAATCTTTCATCAAGAAATTGCAATTATTAAAACAGAATTTTTGTAAGTGTTTGAATATGTATCCTTTACTTATTATTCAATATTCCACTAGAATATGAGCATCTATTTTGAATTGACCTAGATTTTCTTATGTCAAGTACTTTTCCATTCTATTTTTAGTTATGTAAGATTTCAGTGTATAACCTATATTTTGTTGTTTTGTGAGACTAAAAATACCATGTTTTAAACTGTATTTATTATACACCAATTCTTTTTTATATTATGTTTATGTTCCTAGTTCCCTGTAGTGCTACATTTATGAAGCCAGGTCCATGCTTTATATTCCACTACAAAGGAATGCATTAGTTAGTTTAATCTGTAAAATGTAGATATGTAATTTCAAATTTCTTCTAGAATTTTCTGTAATTACATGTTATATTAATTTCTACATTGCACGTACTAAAAATGTGGAATTGTAGTAAATGTCAGAATACTGAATGGCAGAACACTGTACATGCAATGAAAATCAGAGTTTAGTGCATCACATTTTTTCTGTGTATGTCCTCTTCGGAAAGCTATACAATTATAGTCACACTCTAAAAACATTTTTATTGAAAAACAAGTGGAAACAAATTACATTTCACATTTGAAAAACAAAATTTAAACACTCCATTATGAGTTTCAACTGGAAGGATTACAACTTCTATATTGTTTATTTCAGGAAACCTAGAATTATATTCATTTTGAAATAATTTCCATCTTAGCCTGAGTCCTTTTACAAATCATTCAAGCTGTCACATGCAAAATATATATAACATATGTTTGTATTCAATTGAAATACAGTATATCTATGTATTCTAATTGAATATTGAAGAATAAGTGAAGGATATATATTGAAACACATAAAAATTCTGCTTCAATAACTGCAATTTCTTGCTGAAAGATACATACAATAACTGTAATATCGGTTATACTTGTGAGAAAAGCAATACAATTACTGCTCTTCATTTACTCATTCAATTATCGTAAATGAGTTCCTCATACAGAAAAAATACTAACATCCAGTTTCATAAGTGTGGAAAAATGTATTTAATTTGTCTTTCTTCAAACACAGTGGATGCTCATCACCATCCATGAACTTTCCACTTTGTCTATTTTCTGAATTAGAAAAATTTAATCCCTTACTTTCGAAGCCTAAATGCCTGATTTCTTTTTTTGCTAACCTTCTGTCAAAACCTCCTAGGTCCCAGGACCTACACATATCCTCTAGTTCCACAGAAAGCCCTATTCATTTTCCCACTTTTTACTTAGATTGCATTTTGTAGTTTTTCAAATTATGCTTTCCACACATTATCCCCCTTATTATATAAGTGTAGTTCTACTGTTATGGAGAAAATCTCCTTCATAATTCTTGCAACAAATAACAATTGAGTTAATTTCTATGGGTTTCTTTCAATTCTTTGTGCATTTCAAGTATAGGCACTGAATACTTTCATTCTAAACTCTAGTTTAAGAAAAACAGGATGGTGCTCATGAGTTCTTCTGAAGCAATGATCAAATTTGGTTACTGTCAGTTATAATGAGTGTAATGCCTTCTGGAAGAGAAAAGTCATAACTTAGTATTTCCTACACTCTGAGATCTTTCTCTTTAATCAAATTGATAATGTGCACAGTAGTTACTAGCTTTCTTTTTTACTGCATTGTGGGATTAACAATACAAAAAATATTTTAGAAATGCTGATATCCCAGGTGCTATTGCTGAGAATAATTGAAGGTACCTGTGTCTCATAACAGAGATGTCTTCTGCTAACATTATAAACCTGCATCAGGAGAGCTCTGTAGCTTTAAGTAACATTAATGAGGTACCAAAAGAAGACTACAGGCCAATATCCCTGAAAAACTTTGATATAAAAAGCCTCAGTGAAACATTAGAAAAGAGAATTCAATGATACATTAAAAAAAAGAAAAAGAAAAAAATGTGTATATCAGACTAAGTGTGATTGGACCTTGGCACACAATGCTGGTCAAATAAATATATACAAATCAATGTGATGTACACCATTAATAGAATGAAACAATAATCACAATCATTTTAATTGATGGAATGAAACACATTTAGAAAGTAGAGGATCCTTTCTGTGTATATGTAAAAGAAGAAACAATGATTTAGGTGTAGAAAGTTAGTTCTTAACATCATAAAGCTCACAGAAGAAATAGTATTTATTTATTTATTTATTTATTTATTTATTTATTTATTTATTTATTTTGTCATGACCTTGCACTTGCCAGGCAGGCACTTGTGCCTCAGAGCTATCTCCCCAGCCCCTATGGAAGAAATAGTTGAGAGCATGAATTAGGAATAATGATATGTCAACCTGACTGGATGAGAAAGTGCTTGGGAGATCAGAGAAGCACACTTTGGAGTGTGCTGATCTGTCATTTCTAGAAATGACTGGCATTTAAGACACCAACTGAGTGGAGAAACACACTGTGGTTGTATGGACACCAAAGAAAAGGGTTGTAACCTTGATGGAACAAAAGAGAAGCGGGAAATTAGTCCTTTCATGTTTGTTTTGTTTTGTTTTGTTTTGCTGAACCAGTGATCAAACTCAGAACCTTGAACTTGTCAGGCATAGTGCATTTGAAAAACACCACTGTGCTTAAGTTGGGCTGCTTTTTTGCTGCTGTCAGAGAATGTACTTTCCTAGGTCTTCCAACATAGGCCTACATCAATGTTCTTCTAGGCAGCTGCCAGGTCTTTGGTCTCCAACTAGTTGAACACCCTTGATCCATCTGTCTTGCTCTGCAGCTGCAGCTTTTAGGACTGAGCAGCCATTGATTCCCCAGCCCTTGATCACTTAGACAGCCAGTGTGGAACCTCTACCTCCAATTCTGTAATATTACTTTAACAATCCAACATATACATTATGCTTTTACACCAATTACTAATGAATACAATCATAACATCAGAATAACTTGGGAACAGTAAAGTGTCTCCACAAAGAACTAGAACAAAGCAAGGATACCACTGTTACTGCTTCTATGTGCTAGGTGAGCAATTAGACACAACAAATAAGAAGCAAGCAAGTAATTTATTGAGAATGGAAGAAATAAAATTACATCAAATTGCAAAAAAGCAAAACAAAAGAAAATAACCATACCTCCCCAATGCAGGATTCTGTATTTGAAAATTCCCAAGTTTTAATAAAAATATTCTTAGAACTACCTCAGTAGGAAATCAGCATAATATCTATATAAAGTTAGCAATACAGCAGAAAAAGAAACCAAGGAAACAATTTCATTTATAGTAACAATAAGCATTATTTAGAAATATTTTAACCAAGGAGGTGGAATATGTGCATTGAAAACTATGAAAATTGGTGAATTAAACATAGAAACAGGAATTATGTTCATAGATCAGCAGAATTAATATTATTTTAAAAATACATCTAAAGCAAAATGAGTATTACAACTGTAAAAATGCATGTAAGTTTAAGAAATCAAGACATTCGTGAGGAACTTTTTTCTTTTATATCTGAAAATTTTATTTATCAGGTGGGTCTATAGGAATGACAGCTGATAAGGTTTGAGAAGTACATTTGGTCACTTCCTGAAGTGTAGATTCACAACTATATGATGCCTGAATTACAATGAAAAGCTACTGAGTCATGAAATACTAAGGAAATACATTAGATTTGCATCTGAGAAATTACTATCCATACAACAGACTGAAAAATTAACATGTGCATCTCAGGCATTTATAACTGGGTTATGGTAGAAATATATGACGGTATCTATAGACATTAAAGAATAGGTGAGAGCATCTGATGGTTTAATAAGTGCTTCAGAGTGCCTTTAGTGCACTGAACTGAAAGGAGACTGAAAAGGCAATGAGTAATAGCCTTTTCCTCACATCTGCATAGAAGAGTTAGTACTAACACAGTTAAAGAATCAATATTGTAGGTCTGGCCAAATAGCTCCATGGATTAAGTGCCTGCTTAGGCAGATGTAGGGCCATTGGTATGCAACTGGGTAGTTCAAATGAAATGCGAATTTTGATCTGGAAAGAACGTGATATGTAATCTCCTTTTACATACTTATGAATCAGAAATGTTATTTGAGTTGGGTGGGTCAATGGTGCTTGGATAAAAAATTCAACTGTCCTTGATAAACCATAATTATCACTAATACTGTTATAATAACCTAGGATTTTACTTTTAATATATGGTACTGCCAGAGGCAGCATTTCTTTTCTGGGTCAGTTCTATCTCATTGGATAGGCTGACATCCACAGGAGGTCTATCTACTCACCCAGGTCTGACACTTGATTTGCTATTCTTTAGTGAATGCTTTCAATTTCACAAAGCTGTTACACTGAATGAGTTTTATAGGTGAATTATGATAAAATTGGAGCATGAATCAGAGTGGAGAAGCTGTGTGCTAAATTCGTGTCAATGACTGTGCCTATTTTCCCCATTCATACAGTTTTTATGGTACCCTGATTCTCACAGAATCCCAAAGGATGAAAGATAATTGGCACTTCAAAAAACTCTTAAACCTGGGAGAAGGTATTTACTAGTCTTGCAACTAAGGATTTGAAGATAGTAACAGCCGAGAGAAGTGAGACTTTCCAAGTGGACAACAATTTGCTGCCAATAAAAAAGAAAAAGCCTGCAATGAACCATTAAGAAGCAAGATCAACCAAACAGCAGTGTTCTTTCACTTGCTTTACTTTTGTGTTATCAGCTATTGCCTATACTGCATGTATTGCATCAAGTATTTGCACCTAAAACATTGTCACAAAAAGAAGGGCAAACATATTCACGGATTCATATAATTTAAATCACTGACGTTCTTTTAAGCCCATTGTCTATTCTCCAGTGTTATTACTAAAATAGAAGACCAGATTAAATTTCTGCCTGTGTGCCGTTTCCTCTTTTCTGCCAGGTGCAACCTATTCATATGCTAGCAAAGGACAGAATTACAACAAAATTTGCTTTAGATGCAACTGGGTTTCATTTGCTATTTATAAATAAAGGTCACTGAAATTCTAACAAGGGAATTCACTGGGAAGTTGGAAAATAGAGGAGTTTATAAGGTAACAACAAGGAAGTGAAAGGACAAGTGTTTAATATCAGGTTGTTTCAGATTATGTATGTATGTCTGTGTGTGTGTATGTATGTATGTATGTATGTATTTTCCAGTGTTTTGAAAGAAGGAATTCCTTGCTATACTGACTCAAGTCGGCTGGAATCTCTTGTTTTGAGGAAAAATGTGTGTTTGAGGAACATTTTTAGTCACTGTAGTTGCTGAGCTACAAAAACCAGCATCCACCATTTTTTAAGGTTTACCTGGGTTGCTTTGGCTTCAACTACAGTTAGCTGGCTCCAACATAGAAGCAGTAGGAGAGGAAGCACTAAAGAACTGTACATGACCATCCTATACCATCAACAAACAGAGAGCAGAAAGCTGCCAGCAACTCGAAAGGGCTTTTCCATACCAAGCTTGCCATGAGACTGGCTCCCCCCAGGCTCCACCTCCCATAGCGACTTTAGATACTGAAGTCAGTAGGTGAACCCACTTCTCACTATAGCACCTCAGGATAACCTTGCAAGCCCGTTGAGGGACATATTTAATCTAAACGGAAGCAGGGAGCTGTTTCCTTTAAATTTCAGATTGATGTGTGACATTTGAACATGAGTGATTCCATTTTGATTTGATTTGAAAAATTATTGCTGTGATAAATCAAAAAAGAAAAGAAAAACTTTATATTTCGTATTTTTATTTATGAAAATAAATTGAGCATTTTGGACTTGTGGTGGTCCTCCTGCTTTCAGCTTCCTCAGTGCTGGGATTACAGGTGTGTGTCACTACACTCGGACTCTGGCCAGCTCAGCCAGTCCTGGGGGAGGGGCTCATGCTGCATGAGGTGCTGGGGATCAAACCGCAGCCCTTGCTCTTGCCTAAGCTTGCCTAAGTGACACTTTAGTCTGCTGAGCTACCTCGTTGCCCCCGTATTTCATCTTTTTATGACATATTTTTCAATGGTTTTTGTATAAGGTGGTATGTATGACACTAGGCTCAATAATATTTCAAATTGATTGCTTCTGTGATCCCCATTGGGGACTGACTAGCACACTTGGAGGTGTTTCCAGGTAAGTCAGAGACCAGGCCTTCCTGAGAGTCTCGCACTCCACTCCTTCCTGCTGTGATGCTCACCCTGTGCACCCTGGCTCCATGAAAGAAAGTAGCTTTCTCTGCTGTGACCTCCTGCCATGATGTCTCTTCTTTGGAGCCAGCCAGTCAAGAATCAAAACTGTGAGCAAATAAAATCTATCATCCTGTTATGGTTTATCTCAAGTTGTCCCCCCAAAGCCTTATACAATCATGGGGCGGGGACTCCTAAAGTTTGAGACTTGCCTGATGATCCACTGGGATTATGTGTTTTAATACTGATGAGATTATGGGTCTGAGTACTGCTGGGAATTATAGGTGTAACCTGAGGCGGATAGGCTAAGACAGAGAGCCTGATGTAATTTAAAGAGAGACAGACTCAGCTGTTGCTCTCTGGTCCCCTAGTTGCCCCGTTGCTTCTGTCACCATTGTTGCAGTTCTGCCACCATGAACTGCTGCTCTCTGCCATGTGCCACTCAGCCTTGGAGCCGGCCAAATATGGACTGAAATCTCCAATAACTGTGAGCTAAATAAACCTTTCCTTCCTTCACTTTGGGTGCCTGGTATTTGTGCCAGCAATGAGAGAAAAGTAACTAAGACCCTTCCCCTAAATTGTGCAGGTGCGATGTTATGCTAGACTGACTAGAAACCTGGCTAATGCAAGTGGCATTTGAACGATCACTCCTAACAAAAAGCTTCAGAAAGCTGTGATAAGCTCAGTTGGGTACCTCACATCTTGGGGCTCCCTCAAAAGGTATGGAAACATCATACATTCAAAAAGTGTGCTTTGTTCATTGATTAAAGTTATATTATATTTTGTCCAAAAGAAATTTCTGAATATCTTCTACACTAAGATGTCTTACGTGCCAAATACAATGTTCTCTGAACTTTGTTTCATTATAGGCTTAATGATTCTCAATTTTAATTATAGGAAGTCATTTAATCATTTTTAATGATTAAGGTGATATATCACATGGTAGAAGCTAATATAGTTCTAGAATTTAGGGTTTGAATATTTATTATTTTATAGGATATATATGAATCTATAAATCTATTTATATATATATTTATATATTCTATAGAATAAGAAACATTATCTCTTTTTTCTAGATTTTGACCTGCTTTCCCATAAAGATAGCATGTTTAGTATCTGTGTAATATTCCCTAATAATTGTGCTATAATTACTTAAGTCTAAAAACACTCTTTTTCAAATCATAAGATATTATGTTTATAGCACAACCCCAATACATGTGTTGTTATTTGACAAACTCGAGGTGTATTTATTTTTTAAATCCTGTCTTTTTCCCACAGAAGACACTGAATATGATTTTTCTAACTTTCCTGCCTGAGAAACTATAATAGTTTTCTCATTTCAACTAGAAACTAAGCAACTGTGATTTTCTAAACTAGAGGAAATAAAAAATGCATCACTTCACAACCTTGCTTTATTTCATGAGTTTGTTATTTAAGTTCTTGTGTGGACCATATTTTCAAAAGCAGTCTCAGTCAAGTGGGCTCTTGCACTTGCAGTAATCCTCTGTTGACACACGGTGAATGGAAACACAATCTATTACTGAGCAGACATGGATTGCCAGAGTGGGTAATTGATTTCTAGCACACAATTTCAATACTGTGAAACATAACTCAATAAGCATTGCTGGAAAAGTTTTAAAGGTGACTGTGTTTTGATCAAAGCCAAATGATCATAGAAAATGGTGGAATGAATGTGAAGCAAAGTAGCAAACAGTAAGGTTGTTTTAAACATGCTAAACAATTAATTTTGAAAATTAAAGCAAAAATGGCTTGGCTAACAACCATTTAGTTAAACAAGAAAAAGAAAGATATTATTCTAATTTCCAGATATTTTAACCTCGGTGTAGATTGAAAATATATGGCTAAAATCAACATGAGCACAAGATTTATTTTACTCTTATCTGTGGGTTGGGATATAACTCAGCAGCAAGGTCCTGAGTTCAGTTTCCAACACTGAAACATTAACTAAAGAAGCGAAGAAGCCTTACCTGCTAGAGATTATTTTCCAAGACAGTAAAGACTATGATCATGTAATTTGCATTAAATTCAAATGTCTGAGTAAAAATAATTTCTACATTGTTACTTTAGATTATAATGAGGGTTATATATTATTTAAGTTATGTTTAAAATAAATTTTATGTTTATTTTTGTCATGAAATCTTAATTGGAATAAAAAGCCAAAGCTACATAAAATGCATTTTGTATTTCTATGATGTGATTTTGTTCAATAGCTGAAGTAGAACTAATTGTAATGACGACAATTTAGATGCAAAGACGCTAGGTGAGTACATACTACACTTCAGATTAAGGAAAATTAGGAAATCAAAGAACTGAATGAAAATTTATGTAAAAACAAAGCATCTCACTATAATAACTTCAAAAAAAAATACACGTTTTAGCCAGGCATACTGGCACATGCCTGTAATCCCACCATTCTGGGAAGCTAATGCAGTAGAATTGCGAATTTAAGATATGCTTAATTATTAAGTTCTAGGCTATCCTGCAACACATTCAAGCACTTCCTCAAAAACCCTAAAAAGAAAACAAAAATACATATTCAAAATGAGAGCCAATTAATACTAACTTTTCAAGGAAAACGCATTTATAATGAGATAACATGGCCGATTAGGAATGGGATTCCAACCAATAATGGAAAACTCTCCCCTGTAGTGATGATAATTATGTACTATAATTTCATATAATACTGATGTTCATATATTACTTGAACATTTGTGATATTATTTAATCTGCACAGAACATGGTGCACTGACATATGGATGACATCAGAGTTGAAAATATTAGGCCACAAAAACTAGAAGTGACTAAAATTTCTAAGCTCACAAATAAAATAATATTTTATGAATTTTTTAGCAGTGAACATAGAATTTCCAGGGGCTGAGGAGTTAGCTCCAAGTCACAAGTGCCTGCCTGGAAAGTGCAAGGTCATGAGTTTGAACCCTGGTCCTGCAAAAATCAATCAATCAAACAACAACAACAACAACAAAACAAAACATATAATTTCCTAGAGCAACATACAAACTGAAGTAAGTTTACAAAAGATATTTTAAGTCAGAATTAAATTTACATCACATGAATATGTTAAATATGTATGCAAATACTTTGGCTTCACACTCAAACAAAAGTGAATTTTTTTCCTCTTCTCTGAAATAAAATTAGGCCTTTTATTTTCATATTGTTTTTAAATGTATTTGGTACAGAGTCTCACTACCTTGGTCAGACTCAGTGATTCTCCCATCCAGCCTCGCCAGCTCCAGGATTACAGGCATGCACCACCACACTAGGTTCTCCATGGCCAGCTTAACATGCCTGGAGCAGACCAGCATGATGTGTAGTATGAGGGATCAAACCCAGGTCCTTGCAGTTGCCCAGGGAGGTGCTTAAGCTATATTGGTGACCCAATTTGGCCTTCTTGAGTCAGAAATAAAGAACTGTTTTTGATGGAGACAAAAATTGTGTAAGGTTAATTAAACACAATGACACAGTCCTGAAATGTGAGCAGCTCAGCAGACTGATGTTAAAGGATGGCAAGTGTACAGTAAGTATGAACATTTTCACAGTATTTTGTGTCAAAAATAAGTAAAAGGCTGAGGATGTACACTAGCATAAAAGTTTTGAGTTCAATGCCAAAAGTATAGAGAAATTGTATTATCCCTGTTGTCGTCAAGGTTTGAAAGGGGGAAAATATTACAGAACACATAGTTTACAATATTATTTTTATAATATTCTTCAAAAGAATCAAAGGTAAAGAAGTGCAGGAGGTTTGTCCACACACTAGAAACCCAAAGAATCCAGCTCAAGGCCTGGATCCTACAGCATTGCAAGTCTTTGTTTACAACAGCACAAGTGTTTATAGTTCAAGACTTTGGTTGTAAATTAAACCTAAAATCACAGTTTTAATCCAAGTTGTTCATATAGAGGCTGGCCAAAACTCAAGAGCCCATTGCATAAACTAATAAACATCCTAAGTTGATCCAAAAGGACACAGATGCTTGATTATAGAATGACGCATTTCTTCTTAGTTTAGCAATGATTTCAACTGCTTATATTCAGATCTTTCTAAAGATAGAATAAATTGGTGAGCAATGAAGATAATATTACTCATACACAAAACAAAAAATTACCATGCAATCCTTTTTGTTCTTTGAAAAGATATCCATAATGCTACATTAGTAATGTTCCTTTGCTCTTTCTTCCTGGTCATGAATCTTAATTAAAAATAATAGGCCAGGGCCAGCCAGTAGCTCAGTGGACTAAAGCTCTTGCTCTTGCTTTGGCAGAGTTCAGAGTCTGGGGTTTGATCCTCAGCATGCTGTGCTGGCCCCACCCCACCACGTGTACTGAGATGGCCAATGAGACTGAGTGTGGTGGAGAGTGCCTCCCAAAACTTGGGAGGCTGAAAGCAGGAGATTCACTACAAATCTGATCTGCATAATGAGACCTGATAGACCTTGTACTAAATACATAATAAATAAATAAATAAATAAATAAATAAATAAGATAGCCCAGTAACCTTAATAAATGTACACGGAAAATCCAACAAGGCATAAAAAGAATGATAAACTTGGACCAAGTGAGTTTTATTAAAGTGATGGAAAAATCATTTAATGTGAAACACAAAAATAATGGGATGAAAGACAAAAAAAAAGTGCTCATTTCCGTAAATGTATAAAAAATACTAAAAACATCAAAGAGCCTTTTACAATAAAACTTTTGGCATGCTTGAAATAGAAAAAGTGTTCCTGTCCATTCAGATCTACCAAACGACAAATAAACAACAGGAGTCATGATTAGTGGTGAAATGCTGAGAGCCTTCTGCTGATCTGTCACACAGATAAAAATGTCCTTTTGTTTCTTTCCAGTAACATACTGGAGAGTTCAATTAGTGCTATCAGGTAAGAAGGAAAAGAAACAAAAATAAAGTTTACGTATTGGAAGAGAATACATAAAACTATTTGCAGGGAATGCAATCCATCATGTAGTAAGTGTTCAGAAATGTGAACCACACATCATATCACTGATATTCTGCTTATGACTTAAGAAATGACCCAAAAAATTTCAGGAAGTCCTTCTATGTTATGGGAGTAGCCCTATCTGTCAAGAAATTAAATTTTAAGAAATGTGGATGTGCTTAAAGCCTTCTCTTCAAAGATCATCTGCAAAGACAAAACTGTTGAGTTATGTAGTAAATAATCAGGTAAAAACGTGTTATATTCCTTCCAAGATGAGAAGTTGCTAAAATATGTATGAAGAATTCATAATAATGGGACTTTTAAATACCAATTTTTAATGAGATGATGTAATTTTAATGATATTAGATACACAGGTGCTAAGCATTAAGGCCGTGGTATTCTGCCACAAGATGCCATTCACTCTTTTCAAATTTAAGAGGAAGATAATTGTGATAGTAAACAGAATAAGAGGAAGAACCACCCTTTCCCTACATTAATCTTCTATAATGGATTTTAGTCATTTGAAGCCATTTCCATTTACGCAGTGACATAGCATTATGCTTACCAAAGAAAATATATTCGTGAACTCTCATTTTGTCCAGTCAAGTATATGTACCAAAAATTTAATTTTATTACATGTTAGGCCAATGTGTCCATGACTGCTACAAATAGATTAATAGATTATATGATAATGCAGAATTTTAGCAACAATGTGGATGCTTAAATTGAAGCATGCTGATTTCTTTTAATATTCAGTAGTTCCTATGAATCATATATTGATAACTTATTTAAATTTATTTGAAAATGCAAGCATAATTTAATTGCTTTGACTACATTTGTGAAAACATTGCAGTAAGTATATTGAAAAATATTAAATTTTATCCTGAGACTATTTTATAGGGTGTAAATACAATCAATCTATTTTTGTTTCATATATTTAAAAGTAAATTTTGAATATGCAGCTCTGTCCAATCATGGGCCTCTGTTTCTGTTGTTCTTTTGTTTCTCCTCTTTAGGTTTTGATATTTACCTATTAGTGGTTGCTTGTTATTCTTCAGTCAAGTATCCATCTCTAATCTTATTTTCAGTTTCTTACTTCAAAGTGTTTCAGATCAACATCATCAAGCATTTCCTCTAGGCCTTTAAGGTCTTGCATAGAGTTTAAGGATATAAATCTTAAGTTACATTTGAATGACTACATTGACTTTCATAGGGATGCTATAGTTCTTTATCAGAGCACAATTTTTGTTGCAACAAAAATATAGGCAGCAGTCAGCAGCGATGTATCCTGACCTTCCAGAGTGATCAGCTTCTTCCTGCAGTACAGCCACAGCCGAAATGTACATGAGCATCTCACAAGGCAGGTCAAAGGCCCACAGCGAAGCTGAGGTGGCCTTCATCCAGACCCAGTAGCTGGACACAGCCATAGCTGAAATGTTCCTGGAGCACATGTGCTGCCTGGACATTGAATCAGCTCCCATCACAGCCTGCAACACTGGCATCGTCTGTACTATTGGCCCGGCCTCCTACTCAGTGGAGACCCTGAAGGAGGTGGTTAAGTCTGGGATCAATGTGGCCTGGCTGAACTTCTCTCATGGATCTCATGAGTACCATGTGGAGACCATCAAGAACATGTGTACAGCCACTGAGAGCTTTGCTTCTGATCCCATCCTCTACCGCCAGTGGCTGTGGCCCTCAACACCAAGAGACCCGAGATCCAAACCAGGGTCATCAAGGGCAGTGGCACCACCAAAGTGGAGCTAAAGAAGGGAGTCCCACTCAAGACCACACAAGACAATTCCTACATGCAGAAATGTGACAAGAAGGTACTGTGTTTGGACCACAAGAACATCTGCAAGGTGGTGAATGTGGGCAGCAAGCTCTATGTGGATAATGGCCTCATTTTCCTGCTAGTGAAGGAGAAAGGTCCTGACTTCCTGATGACTGTGGTGGAAAATTGTGGCTCCCTGGGCAGCAAGAAGGGAGTGAACTTGCTTGGCGCCACTGTGGACCTGCCATCTGTGTCTGAGAAGGACACCCAGGACCTGAGATTCGGGATAGAGTAGGCCGTGGGCATGGCATTGAGTCCTTCATCTACAAGACTGCTGATATCCACGCAGTGAGGCCGGTTCTAGGGAGAAGGGCAAGAACATCAAGATCATCAAGAAGAATGAGAACCATGAAGTACACGTGTACAGAGGTTCTATGAGACTCTAGAGGCCAGCGATGGCATCATGGTGGCCCGTGGTGACCTTGGCATTGAGATTCCTGCAGAGTTCTTCCTGGCCCAGATGATGATGATTGAGTGCTACAACCTCATGGGAAGCCCACCATCTGTGTCACGCAGGTGCTGAAGAGCATGATCAAGAAGCCCCAGCCCACATGGGCTGCAGACAGTGATATGCCAATGCTGCCATGGATGGGGCGGACTGCATCATGCTGTCCGGGGAGATGGCCAAGGGTGACTACCTGCTGGAGCCCATGCACATGCAGCGCCCGATTGCCGCAGAGGCAGAGGCTGCCATCAACCACTTACAATTATTTCAGAAGCTGTGCCAACTGGCCCCCATTACCAGCGACCCCACAGAAGCCGCTGTAATGGGTGTCATGGAGGCCTCCCTCAAGTGCTGCTGCAGGGCCATAATCATACTCATCAAGTCTGGCAGTTCTGTCCTCCAAGTGGTGAGGTACTGCCCTGGGCCCCCATCATCGCCATGACCCACAAGCCTCAGAGGGCATGCCAGGTGCTCCTGTACCTTGGCATCTTCCCCATGCTGTGCAAGCAGCAGATGTAGCAGGTGTGGGCTGAGGACGTGGACCTGTGTGAGGACTTGGCCACGAACATCGTCCAGGCTTGAGGCTTTTTCAAGGCAGAAGATGTGGTCATAGTGCTGAGCAGGTGGCGCCCAGGCTTCAGCTTCTCTAACACCACGCCTGTTGCGTCTGTGCCTGGAAGGCCCTGCAGCCGCTCTAAGCTCCTTTTCCATCCCTTTCCCCCCAGCCCATCCGTTAGGCCAGCAATGCTTAAAGTGTTTCACTCTGGGTTGTTGTCCAGACCTGCGAGCTGGGACACTGGGAAGATTGCATCTCTGTGATTAGCCTTTAACTTAGTGCAGTGGCCCAGAGCTGGATGTCTGGGATGTGTCCTCAGCCCAGCAAGGGATTTTGCGAAAGGAGACCCCAGAGTTTGCTGCAGGAAGGCAGCAGCTTCACCTCCTTTGTGTGTCTTACTGAGTTCCTATAGAAAGTAGATGCCAGAGAACCCAGCTGTGGTGGCTAGCATGAGACTGATCTGGTGTGCCAGACTCGTCCTGACCCCTAATGTTCAGATTCTCTCCCCAGTCACCTTGGCCTCCCCACTCAATTTCTCTGCAGGAATCTCAATGCCGAGGTCACCACAGGCCACCATGATGCCATTGCTGGCCTCCAGGATCTCATAGAAGCTCTGCACACCTTCATGGTTCTCATTCTTGCTGATGATCTTGATGTTCTTGTCCTTCTCCCCAGGACCTGCCTCATCACGTGGACATCAGCTACCTTGCAGATGAAAGATGTGAACATCATGTCCATGTCCTGCTCTACCCCGAACTTCAGATCCTGGATATATCTCCCCACAGTTCTCTGCAACCAAACTCCACAAGCACACTCTGCCCACCTCCTCCAGGCCTATTCCTATAAAGCCCACCTGTGTGTCAATAAATCACATCTGAGGCTCTAGAAATTAAAAAAAAAATAGAAATACAGACAGCAGTAGCAGCTACAGCATTACATGTGAAGAAGGCCATATCGTAATAGCCCTTCCTCTATATGAGCAGTCACCTGATGGATCTATGTACTGATTCTTCCCCAGAATACAAAAGGGACCAATGACTATTTGAAACCAAAAGGGGAAGAGCTTGGGCTACACTGTTGAAATTTAGCAGTGATCAACATCATAAAAGGAGTCCAACACTTTACTGCAAATATTCACAAAGGAAGATATTTAAATGACTGTAAAGAATAGAAAAGATTTTCAATATCATTTGTTATTAGGGAAATGCAAGCCAAAAATCACAACATACTTCTTCACACATACTAAGTTATCCGTAATAAAAAGATCCCACCAAAAATGGTTAATGAAGATGTGATGAAACTGGAACTCTCAGAAGCTGCCACAAGGGCTATAAAATGGGGCAGTCACTTTACAAGAGAGGTAATTTCACTAATAATTAAATGTAAATGTATAATACAACCTAGAAGTTCCTTTTTGGTGTTTGCACAAGAGACACAGAAAGCTATATAGACTTGCAAATGTTATTTACAATTTTACTAATGTTCCTATTTATAATAGATCAATGTTAGAAATAATATATGCATCAACTGGTGAGAAGATGTACAAAATGTGGAATGTACATACAATATTATTTATCAGATAAATAAATGAAGTTTATAGATACATGGCAGAGTATAAATAAAACAAAAAGAAATGCTACATAAGGAAACCAGGTATGAGAGTACTATAATTTCATTTATTTAAAATGTTCAGTAAACGTAAATAGAGTCAGAAACAAACTAGTAGTTGAGCAATCAAGACTTACAGTTCAGTGTACTCATGACATATTATAAAACTGTTGATATCATGTTTTAATAAATTTATTTTAATAAGTAAATTTGAATAGATAAATATGAATTATGTTAATAGGGTGAATTACATAATGTGTAAAGTACATCTTAATATAGCTATTGGTAAAAGCTTTCATATTTGGGGGTATCAATACAATATAATACAATAACAATACAATACAATGCATAACATTCATCAAAGTAATTTAAGAACCTCAAGATAAAGACATTTTGAAAATTAAATTTACAGTACTACTTAGTTAAAAATGGAGTCAGAGAATACAAAGGCCTATTCTCAGTCATTGTAACATGATTAGACTTTCATCTAATATAAATTATATTTCAATCCTTCCTTTTGTCTACTGTGAGATAGTTCATTTTGTTTCTTTAGTACTGGAGATTGAGGCCAACGGCCTTGAACATAAAATAGGCACTCCTTTCTATGTTTTAGTTTTGCACAAATCTCTTATGTTACTAAAGTGCCTGGTTGGGACACGATCAGGATATCCTCCTGCCACAGCCTCTCAGGGCACTGCTGTATCAGGAAGATACCCCTAGACCTGGCTCCAGCAATGTGATATTATTAAATATTAACATTCCTTGTTGTCACACAAAGAGATTAAAGGGCCTAAAAATAAACAAGAAATGTATATGGAACCTTAATATTTAAAACTAGGTGGGCTGGGCATGGTAGCGCATGCCTGTAATCCCAGTAGTTGGGAGGCTGAGGCAGGAGGATCAGCCTGGACTACAAAAATGAGCTCAATGCCAGCCTGAACTGCATAGTGAGACCCTGACTCAAAAAGACAAAAAAAAAATTAAAATTAAAACCTGGAAACAAACAGTTCTTTCTAAAAGAGAGCAGTAATTGAGTTTCTTCATTTAGTCACCAATTTTATGTGAGGGTAAGGTGGAAAAGTTTTTTGGTTCAGTCATGAATTTTGAAAAGCCATGAACTCCCCTACTAGTTTATCAGTTATTATATGTGAGGGTAAGGTGGAAAAGTTTTTTGGTTCAGTCATGAATTTTGAAAAGCCATGAACTCCCCTACTAGTTTATCAGTTATTATATGAATTAAATTTTAGTAATATGGAATTTTTATAAAGATCAATAAAGTTTATCCTAAAATTTAACATATTTGCAAACCATTTAACTACATGAGAAAGGGGTTTTTGAAATTAACATTTTACAAAGTATTATCTAATGCAGTGTAAACAGATAAAATAGGAAAATAGAGTACTCTTTAGTTATTGTAATAGCAAAGATAATTGTGACAAAATCACTAATAATTTTACTAAGTGTAAAAACAGTATATAAAATAGAACAGTAATGTGGACTGTGAATAACTTTATTTTAAAAACTATTTGAAACAATAATTACTATACAAAATCAGTGTAAGCATGGAAGACACAAGTTAACGGAGAAATAGAGATGCATAACGAACAAATTAAGGTGACATGAAGGAATAATTTGCAGTGAATACACAAGCTTGCTTTTAAAAACTTGCTTTGTAGTTTTATTGGAAATTAGTCATTTATTTCACTAAGCTTAGTCCTTAATAGCTTAGTAGTTTTCAAGTAAGTCTTTCATGTCAGACATTATACTATCTTTTTTTTCTTTTCCCCGCCAGTGGGACTGGTGTGGCATGTGGCGCTGGGGATCAAACCGTGATCCCCTGCTCCTGCCTAAGCTTGCCTAAGCAGATGCTTTAAACTTCTGAGCTATGTTGCCGGTCCCACCATGCTGTTTTGCATTAACATGATATTTAATTCTTGGAACACTCTCAAAGTATAAGGTAGTTGCAAATATCATTTTCTTGATATTTCAACTAAGGGTGAAACATTCTTAAAGCCATGAAACTGGGATTTGAACTCCATTACAGAGTGAAAAAACCACCTCCTCAAAACTGTGTGCTGGGCCTCCACCTCTGGGCCCCTCTTTGCAGGAATGATGATTTCAGCCCTGAGTGAAGGCACATAATTTGGATGGTAGCCTCCTAAAACTTCTGGATGACTTTGTGGTGGCTCTGGTGACCAAAAACACTCCCCATGTGTCTTAAGGCAAGCACTAAACACTTCTGGGAACTCCAGGACACTTGCCTGCTTGTTTGCTTGTTTCTTCTGTTGTGAAAACATTTTTTATGAAGTAGAAATTGGCTTTCATATTATTAGTAGACAATATGTTCTAGAAAGTGGAGGTAACTGGATGTGAAATTCTGGCAGCAATGTAATAGAACAATGTAATAGAAAAGCCCCCAGTTTTTAGACTGAAACCAACACCTATTGAGGATGAAAGCTTTATCCGTGGGGAGTTTGGGGCAATACCTGCAGAAATACTACATTGTGCATAAATCAAATTGAATGATTTTCTTAAATGTTGGAAAGCCCATACAGTAAAAGCTTTTTGCTACATGCACTGCAAGTTCACAGCAAGAATGACGTAAAATACCTAAACAAAGAAGAGAGCATTCATGCAAGATATCTAACTCCTTGACATAATAATGCATACATTTGAAAATAATTACATTATTATGACATCTAGGGCTTTCTGTAGCTACAAGGCCATGGTTATGAAAAGCATGGCCCTGGTCTCAACGTCTAGAAAGCAGCACCACCTTCTTTGTATGTTCTCTTTTTATGTTTTTTCTTCATTTTTCTTAATCAACTCTGGGGCTGTTACTGCTTCTTAGCAAAACTGGTAAACACAAGTCTATAATCACTGACCACAGCAGTCTGACAATCAAGATGTTTAAAACCTTCAGTCTTGTGGGGTGAAGAAAGCACTGTGCAACATTTAGAACTCTGACTAACAAACAAGATGGTCACAAATTTTCCTGGCTTGAAGATTTCCACAACTTTCCTGATCAGGTTATCATAGGAAGTTTGACTTAAGTTTGTTTCAAAGATAACATGAGAAAACTCTGGAATGATTTAAATAATCTCATAAATTCCATCCAATTTCACTCCACTCATTGAATACCCAGAAGGATTGAACAGGGCGGCATCAATGACAGAACCTGGTTTCAGGTCAGGAACTCCACTCTCAGGTGTAACATCCTTTGCAGTAACACCTTCTTTCTTGTAGAACTGGTCCATAACTTCTGGGCCAACCCCACTCAGCAGAACTTCCAGCTTCTGATCTGGCTGGCTGATAACTTGACACTGGGAAATCCCAAGTATACAAGTACCAATAGTTACAATTCATATGTCCCATACAACATGCTGCTCCATCTGGGAAAACTGCATTAAGAAACTCTATTTCTTCCTGGGAATTCCAGGGTGGGTACCGTTGGTTAGGCTTCCTGAAATTCCTATGAGGACACAAGAAGCTTTGAATGGAATCAAACCCACTGTCATCCCAAGCAAGCTTCAACAGGGGAACCAGTGCTCTCATAAGAGGGTGGTACCACACGTCTTCAAAATGAAACGTCTCTTATGCACAAACACACTGCTCTCACTGAGTGTGTAAGCTTCCTGCTTGTCAGTTTTTGTCACACTTCTGATTGAACATTGCACATCCTTCAAAAATACATCCCACTCAGATCTCAGGATACTGCGAAGATCCCCAGATCCCTGGTTGGTGTTGGGTTGATGGGACAACTAAACTAAATCTCTTCTCTCTGCGCTGCTGCAGCTGCTGCAGATTGTTCCAGCTGTGTTGCTACAAGGTTCAGGTTCCTTTTATTTTCTTCCTATAATTTTATATTAATTTTGTCAAGAAAAAAAAGATTAATAAATATTTCCCAGCTTTGTGTTACAAAAGTTGAACACGGGTCTGTTGGAAATAGAGGCCAATACAGTTCAGGCTCTTGTAGTCTGCTGCTTTCTGGATCAAGAGAATAGAGGGAGTGCTAGCTGATGTAGCAGGCTGGATGGTGTAAGCCTTGAATGTTGTTTTGTAATTGCTATTATTTAGTTGTTTTTTAATTGCTTTTCTTTTCTTCTGTTTTTTAAAAATATTTATTTATTTATTTATTTATTTATTTATTTATTTAATTTATTTGATACAGGTTTTCGCTGCACAGGTCAGACTGGTAGTGATCCTCCTGTCTCAAGAGGTAGTGATCCCTTCCTGCACTAGGATTGCAGGCATGTGCCACCCTGCTGGATTTTGGGCCAGCATGGCACATGGTACTGGGGATTGAACACTGGTTCTTGCACTTGCCAGGCAGGTACTTAGACCTTGGAGATAGGCCCCCAGCCCAACTTGCTTCTTAATGTCTTATTGATAGCTTTCAGTTATCTGTGTAAATATTTCACTCATATGCTGTTAGTATTTTCTGAGTTTACTAGACATATTTGTGATTATTTTAAGTGTCATTAATGACAAATTTTTAACGGTTTACTGAAGCTAATTAGAAATTATGAAAACTGGTCTTAAAATCATCCATCTGTTCCATTTAGCTATTAATCCTAATTGTTTATCAATATCATTTATATTTTCTAAGTATGTGATAATACAACTTGTGGACAACAGCTTTATTTCTTCTATTTGAATGTCTAGTAACTTATTCAGTAGAAGTTGTGAGAGAATCCCAACAAAGTGACTATTATGTATTTAAAGCAAGCAGCAGAGTGGTGTCACCAGAATCCTAGTGTCAGCTGTTAAACCCAGCAGCAGAAACTCAACCTAGAATGCTGTGTATTTACTGAAAGATTTCCATACCTGCATTTTACTTATTGGAGTCATAAGAAATATCAGGAGTAACACAAAAGCAGTTGCAACATCAAAATATGTATCTTCTCCTAGGATATATTCAGTGGATGCATTACACTGAAAGATTTTTTGAAAGATTTCTTATAATTGTCTCTGTCAGTGTTTTTGTCTCAGAAGTTGCTCTTTGATTTTATAAATAACATGTTTTCCTGTTTATTTCACATGATACTATTGTCATTCAAAAAGTTCACCATGTGAGCTGACCATGTTACGTACTGTCACCTTATATTCTATACACCATTTTTAACTGTATCAAAATTTGTGCTTTTACTGCTATGTACTTATGACCATTCATTGTGACAGGACCAGAATAAGACCAGAAGAAAAAAAAATACCTAACAGATTAATATATTTCTTGCCCTGTCTGTAAATGAAACAGCAAGTGTTGACTTATGGGAAATGATTTTTTTTTGTCAAAGGAAAGTCTTTTTGGATTATTCTTGAAGATTATGAAAATTATACTTCAGATTTTTTTGTCAAGGGTCATTTTTTTCAGTTTATGGATCATCTCTCAGATACTGTGCCTCTAAGCTTATATTTGTTAAATTTTCCTCTCTTTATTATTAGCCATATTCAGTTTCTCTGATATGTAGGAACCTTTAATAAGATGTTAGAAGTTATACACAATAAAAAAAAAGAAGTTATACACAATATAAGAGCTGGGTGGTATCCCTTACTGCTTGAATAGTCTCCATCTTCTGTTTGAGGATAGATCAAGAGACTAATAGCTTCAACATCACTGGGACTGACTTAGAGAAGAAAATAGTTTCAGTAAGAAGCATGCATTTCATGGAATTTCTATTAAGATTTTCAGTGCCTCTATGTTTTAAACTGTAAAGGGAATTGGGTGAGTTCTAATGCCCATAGCTTGAAATATCAGTTCAATGGCCTGTGCACCAAGTTGCTTGTAAAACAGGGAAATAGTTTCAAGATGAGACTGAACATGAGCTTGAGACAGAGCGCCATTGAAGAGGGCATTGCTTCCTATGTACAGCAAATTGTCCATGTTTTGCTGTCTTTGAAAACTTTACCCTGCCATCCCAGCCCCACAGAAAGAATTTAAGTTAGTGATATGCACACACATTTTTTTCATCTTTTTGAGACTGGGATTCACTATGCAGTTCAGGCTGGTCTTGAGCTCATTTTTGTAGCCCAGGCTGGTCTTGAACTGACACAGATACTCCTGCTTCAGCTTCCCAAGTACTGGAATTACAGGCATGTGCCAAATGTTAGTGATATGATATAAAGAAAACTGATTTTTTTCTTTGATGCCTCTAAATTTCTAATTGAGGAATCTTATGTAGACACTAAGAGATTTCCATGTTTCCTCACTAGAGGGTCTCTAAGTTCACTTTATATTAATAACTCTTAAGTACTCCAGGAAAAAAATATTCTCATAGCTCAGAGTGGTTATTTTCTGTAACTATGTTTTTCAAGTACATGATTTTACATCTCTCTAATGCACCTAACATGTTTTAAATGTATTTGTTATTATGTAGGTTTTTCCTGTAGCAGACTCAATGACTTTTTCAGACTTACTGCATGTTACCTAAAATTGCATTTTCCTTCATTGCATTTTACATAGAGTTGAGAGCATTGTTATTGTCATGTCTATTTTCAAGTAAATTGCGCAAAACTTTTCCCCAAAACAGTGAAAATCAGAGAGAAGAAATAACTAAAAACAAATGTACACTGGTTGTACTATCTTACATTCCCACTCGCACTGTAGCAGGATTCCTTCCTATGCCCTGCCACAGCAGATGGATATATTGGGAGACCATAATGTTAATTGAAATAAATAAGACACATGAGCTTAAATATCTTAACACTCTTCCTTATATGAGAAAATCAAAATGTAAAGGTAGACTGAAGAAGGAGGATTTTTTTTCCAAAAGGAAAAGTGACTGAGCATAGAGAGAGAAGGGGAGTAGAGGAAGTAGAAAAAAAGTATCAAAAAGAAAGAAATAAGGTGCATTATGAACACATATTCTTCTCTAGGAATGTAATCAACATGTATGGCAAACATGAACTAATGAAGATCTGAGTATATTTCTTGTGATGTCTTCTCATTTATTTTTCCATCATGCCAGGGTTGGTTAAGTAGTAATCAGGGCCTCATCAGAAAGAGAGAAAGGATAACCATAATCTTCAAAACAATTAAATATAAGAAAATGGATAAACAGCTGTTAAGGAACAGAATGCAAAAGAGACACATCATTAAAAAATGTAGATGTGAGATATAATGGCAGGAGGGTGCATTTCTGGATTTGAGGAGCAAACGGAAGATGTTGAGAATGTGTACATCTTGAAGAATACTGCTCACACCTTGGATCTGAGACTCAGAACTCTTCATGGTATTGGTAGGTTTGCACTCAGAATTTGGAATACAGATGAAGAACTCAAAGAGCTGAGACTCAGAATTCTGAGAGTGTCCCACTGAGCGACTATGCTGTTAACTTTAAGGCTGACAATGAAGTTGGTCTGAGGTCAATTAGAAAAGCCAATGGAGGATAAAGACTAGGCATCATTGTGGACACAAAAGCTGGTTTTTAGAAAATATTGACATGACAGGTAGAAAATAGATCTCACAGGCTCTGATGTTTCTGCTTGCTCTCATTTTGTAGAGTCCAGTACCCTGATGCAGACAAAACTGACCCATGATTTTCCATAGAGTAGATGCAAAAAAGAAAGGCTATTTAGACATTATGACAATAATTTAAAACAGATACACCACTCCTGGGACAAGTATTTTCCAGGAAATATAATGGAACAAATTTCAGGAAAGAAATCTTCAAATTATTTAAAAGAAAAACAAATAAAGTCATATTAGGAATTGATTTTTAATTAAGGCTTTTTTTGCAGGGATGAAGTTTTTGAAATTGAGGTTGATGGTTTTCGTCTGCCAGGCTGACTCTGAGAACGCAACGAGCCAGGCTGCGAGCGCAACGAGCCAGGTTGTGAGCGCAACGAGCCAGGTTGTGAGCGCAATGAGCTGGGTTGTGAACGCAATGGGCCGGGTTGCGAGCGCAATGAGCCCGGCTGACTCTCTGGCGTTCTCTCTGCTTTTGCATGTGGAATTTGAATTTTTTGCTGCTTTTTCTCAGATTTACTTTGGGAAAGCATTGAGCTACTTTGTCTCCGCAATTTTTTCTCTTCTTTTTCAGATTGAGTCTGAGATTTTTGTCCTTCCTTAGTTTTCTTCTTCTTAAGTAGGTAAAAAAACCAACATAATAAAAGAACTAAAATAATAAGGAGCAATAAACACAGGTAACAAAACTTCTTCTTTTCCTTCCTCTTTGGGGGTGGTCCACTGTCAACACTGCCTCCATACCCTCTTGTCACACAGTTTGGGGGGTCCCATAGATAGTTGCAGTGACAGTGATGTTTATTATTGCAGATGCCCCTCTTATTGCAGAATTCAGGTGAACAGCTACTATCCAATTGAGATATATGGACGCAATGCCTATTGAGGCAGAGGTGTTCTTCCCCACATCTTGTGCCATCTTTTACATCACCAATGTCAGGAATTTTCATCCCATGGTGGTAATCAGTGCCCCAGCAGGGTTTATCATCGAAGCGAGTCCAGTGTACCGTAGTATGGTCATTCAAAACTGGAAGTTCTGTCACACTGTCACACTGAAGTCTCCCACACATTACATCTGACGTGTTACATTTTACATAACCAGTTCCTCTGAGACCACAGTGACCAAAACGAGTACCTTGAGTGTTCATTTTTTTGTAGCAAATCTCATTTGCACTCCTTGCTTTGGGGCCAAAAATCTGCCTGCAGCTTTCATTGAGACTATAACATTCCCTTCCATAGCAGTAGGCAGTGTCATTACAGGGAATTCCATCTTCAACATATACATCATCAGGGCACATATGGGAAGTCCCATTGCACCACTCTGGAAGATCACATACATTGACCTCTTTTCTACACAATTCCCCTGCTGGTGCAAGTCTGCAGTCCTTACAACAGGGTCCAAAGGCACAAGTGGCCCCATAACTGATAGTGCAGTTTGGCATACAACATGGGTCTTCTGCACAAGCTTTCAAGGCTCCACAATCACACTGCTCTTCTTTTTCAACAATACCATTCCCACACTTCGTCCTGTCAAAAATGTCCTTTGCATATATATTTTCTAGCAAACATGGTGTCTGGTCTATTGTGAATGACCAAAAAAAATTATAACTGCAGTTGCTAAAATAAACGGTAGGTGGGTTATCCACGTGCATTATACATTTATATGCTTTGCATTTGCATGTATGTTGATCATGGGACATGCCCAAATTATGCCCTAAATGATGAGCCACAGCAATGGCAAAAAGCGCCAAACTTCTGTTCACCAAAGTAATGATTGCACAACTCCGTTTTGGGGTACACATCCCTTTAGTAGCTCCTATGCCACTCAATCCTCTTAATTCCCTGTACATATAAAGATGTATGGTGTCATGTTTTAACCGAGGAGCAACATGTGCACGTTTCCATTTGCAGAATTCATCCAGAGATTTTCTTACATCATCTACGACAATAGGGTTTGAATTAGTCCAGATCTCCAAGCCACACACTAATACTTTAATACCCAAATTATGATAAATGGAATCCACCATATTAATTATATCTTGTATATCTGCCACCAACTTTGATTTATTGCCTCCATAATGATTATACATGTAATTGTCAACCACCACTGCCACCTCAACAGTCTTATGGTGGATCCACCAGTTCAAATGAGAACTTTGCTTCAGAGTGGAATTACTGATATCTTCAAATAATGTTTGGTGCTTTATTTCATCTTGCACCATGTCAGATGTTTGGTTGGAGGACTGTGTCTCTTCGCTTTCCAGTTCATATACTAAATGTTCAAATGTATTAGAAAATATTGAGGGCATGATTTCGTAAGTGATGTTATTTATCTGCAACAATCCTTGAAAGCCACCAAAGCAGGTACTGAGAGACACCAAAGATTCTGAGTCCCCTTCCACATAACCATGATAGTAGCAGTCATTCTGGACAAAAGGGTGATCCTCAAGCAAAGCACCATGGTCTGTATAAGTGTACATTGGGAAATGTTTGAACATCAAATGTTTCTTTTCCTTCATGTGGATAAGGTGTGTTTGGCCCCCAAAGTGCAAGCTATAAGAAAGCCATCCCGGAATCTTAATTCCTCTGGCCGTGCCAGGTAATTTTAAGGGAATCACCACCTCTGGTGGGCTATGATACTGGTACCGTTTCGTCTGGATGAATCCAGGAAAAGACAGAAACACTCCGAACCATTGCACCAGGAATAAAATCCTCATGAATATCAGGGCTCTAGTCATGGTCATAATGAAGCCACATCTAAAATAATATTGCTTCCAAGAATTCAGTTCTAGGAGTCATAGCACAGCTGTTTCTGTTAAGCTGGTGCATACGCAGGGCCAGTCACTAAGATTGTGTCTTTGAGCAAAGTTGAATCATCAGAGGTGTACTCCTGAAAGTAAAATAGAAAGGGCAACATATGGATTGGAGTTATGAAGAGACAGTAGGGAGAATACAAGGTTCAGGATAAAAATGATCTGCCCTTTGATGAAGGAATAGCACAAAGTAATTTCCTTTTAACTATTAAAAAAGAAAGGGGAAGAGAGGCCACTCAAAGTGAATTCATTCGTATTTGCTACTGAATTGTATGCAGAATAGATTATACTGTTCCTTAAAGGTGTAAATATTGGGAAACATTTCCAGAATAAATGATTTTACCAAAATGATCATAAGGGTAAGTTCACAATATATATCTTGGATAGTTCTAGTTTATTCACATCAAGGTGGCATAAGTATAAACTGTGCTTTTGAACTTTAGATAAAAATTTTTTAATGTTATAATTTTAAGATATTTTTATGACATTTTAAATTTTGTTTTACACTGGCTAACATATATCTCCCTGTAGTACAATATGTGGTACCATTTGGGGTTGAGCTGTAACCCCTTCAGAGAGAGAAAAAAAAAGTATAACATTGGACAAGTTTTCAAAACTAAACTTTTGTTGGCATAGCCTACAAAGTAGGCTATAGTATTTTCATGTAGGAAAGACAACTGTCTCCCCAAATAAAAGTTTTAAATAGAATCAAATGCCATTGACACGGTGGCATTAGCAAACTGGAGGAATGGAAGCCCTTTGGCATCCTTCCCCAATAAACACACTAATTCAACAACACTCTGAGGGAAAATTCACCTCATAAGAAGAACTGATGCTTACTGAAATATTCCTAATGAAAAAATTAAATTTCGAATTATCAGAATTGATAGAGAATTCAGGACACTGTCTCAGTGGAGTCTTTGTACTTCATGTAGAATTACATAATCAGGAAGGGAACCTGTAGCTCTTCTCTTAGCTTTGCTCACATGTTGGAAAGGGTCGCCTGTGTGTTCAGTGATTTCACTTTTTTGCAGGAGGCTTCAGCAGGAGAGAACTGGTTTCTGTTTTGTCAGTCTTGGAGCTCTGACCAGCCTGCCACAACCCAGTGTTCCAGAAGAAATGGCAATGGTCGCCCACACTGTTATGCTACCCTCCACTTCTCAGCAGAGAGCCAGCACAGCTTTCCACATACCGCTGGGGAAAAAAAAAATAATCTGTGTCACTGGCCAACTTCTCTAAAGTTATCCAAAGAAGTAATAGCCTTTTTTAGTTTTGGCATGTTCTGTAGGGTCTAGATGCTTGTGCAAGATTAGAATTTGAGGCTTAGTTAGACTGCTAGATATCATAGATCCTTTTTATTCTGTGTAAAGAAATAAAAAAAAAAGATTTTAGAATTCCAGCTCTCGGCTTAGTTTTTCTTAGGGGAGAAAAAGTTGATAAGCATATCCAATTCCAAAATTATTCAGCGCTTTCCAAATAACTGATCAAGGAGGAGCTCTTGCCACTCTGGCACTGTCTTGTACAATCTTATTGAAATAGATAAGTTGCCCATCATATATGATTGCAAAACTTGAACCAAAAAGATATAAGAAAAATAAATCACTTAAATAGAAAGCACTGAGGTTCATGCAATAATAAAAACTCTACAACTGCTGGGCGTAGTGGCTCACGCCTGTAATTCCAGCACTCGGGAGGCTGAGGCAGAAGGATTGGTGCGAGTTTGAGACCAGCCTAGGCTATAATTTTAAGATATTTTTAAGATAATTTTAA